>PVIA01019543.1:0-10351 GCA_004024845.1 Tonatia bakeri | reverse complement strand
AAGGGACTCTTCCCTCATCAATCATTTGGATACCCAAACGGGCCTAAGACAGAGATCTTTCTCGTTCTTTTTCACAGATTGGTAATTCTCTGTTTTGTAGATATACCACAGTTATTTAACAAGTCCCCGATTAATAAATAGTTGGACTACTTCCGTTCATTTATTAAAAATAAAGCTTCAGTGAACAGCCTCGTGCTGACGAGTTCTGGGGTGTTTATCCCTAGTGTTGGGAGAGAGTACAGAGGCGGTAGAAAGGGTCCGTGCACCATGATTTTCCCAGGCACCACCCGCTTCCTTCCCGTGTGAGCTGAACTGCTCGGTGTTTCCGGCAACACGGTTCTGAGGAAATGGTGTGAGGGGCTGCTGAAAGAAAGGAATGGAGAGGTGAAGAAGAAAGGGCGGGGAAGGACAATTAAAGAGACAACTTACAGAGTTGAAGGATGGCTACAGGAAGAGAGATTTACCAGAGGCAACCTTAAGAGCAGAAAGAGTTGCCCAGGAAAAAAAGTGAATTTCAGAAACAACCAAACCAAAAGGAATATAAACTCAACTGAATAAAATTATTCATAATTAGCCCTGGCTGGCGTAGCTCAGTGGATTGAGCATGGGCTGCAAACCAAAGCATCGCAGGTTCGATTCCCAGTCAGGGCACATACCTGGGTTGCAGGCCACGGCCCCCAGCAACCGCACATTGATGTTCCTCTCTCTCTCTCTTTCTCCCTCCCTTCCCTCTCTAAAAAATAAATAAATAAAATCTTTTAAAAAATTATTAATAATTATACACACTTCCCAGCACTAGATTAACCCTTTGAACTTTTGCAAAGCCTTTTGGCTCTCTAATCACGTCCGTAGAGCAGTTCCTGAATGTTGAAGGAGACAGGTGGGAGGAAGATTGGCAAGTGATTTGCTAAAAGCAGTGCGAACATCATAAAGCTCTCCAGTGCCAGGATAATCACACTTTACCAGACTAGCTTGTGAGCACATTTAAAAAAATTTTTTTTCCAAATGAAAAATGCTGGTATTTGTCATTGACATCGTGGACACCATTTGCCTTGTTAGACTGTTCTCTTGCACTGTGTGCCTGGAGTGTGGCTCTCAAACAAGCCCACGAATGAGCACAAGGAACCTTCCCAAGGTCAACAATGAATAAAATGAAACCCCCCTCTGAGGCTGTGACAGCTGAAATACATACTCGTTGAACACGCAGTACGAAATCATAATTATATTAGTAAAACACAGTTCACTTCAATGATTCCAATTACTGGTCTTCAGCTGTTGAGTAAGTAGACTGTGTATGGGTAGGAAGCCTGCTCTGCCTAGAATATTATGATACTCTTTGCCTTTCTTGTTTGCATGCAGATTGCTTACTGAGATGGTATTTATCTGAGAACAAAGACAATAAGTTGTTAAAAATGTATTAATTTTCTACACTGTATTAACAAATCACTGTAAATGCTGCCATTTAAGGCCACACCCCCTCGTTATCTCTGCATTCGGTAGGTCAGAAGTCCAGCCGCCTTGACTGCACTATGTGCCGAGAGGGTCGCAGGCTGGAGTAAGGATGTCGGGAAGCCTCTGTTCTCTTTGGGATGTCGGGAAAATCCACTCCCAGGTTCATTTGGGGTGTTGGCAGCAATTAGTTTTGTGCACTGTGAGACCAAGGGCCTGCGTCCTTGCTGAGTTCTCAGCTCCCAGAGGCTGCACATGTTCCTTAGCTTGTGAATTCCTTCCTCAGTCTTCAAATTGTTAGATCAAGTCCTCCTCACGCCTCCTCACACTCTCTGGCTTCTCCTGCTGCCTCCCCTCGTCTACTCTCCTCTTGTCTCCACATCACTCTCTGTTTCCAGCTGGAGAAGGTTCTGGGCTTTTAGAGACTCTAGTGATTACACTGGGCCCACCTGGAAACCCAGGAAAATCTCTTTAAGGCCCTTAACCTAGTTAGCCTCATTCATAGCGTACCTGGCTCTGTTCTGATTGAATAACAGGGGATGGTAATCTGGACGGGGTGCGGGATGCCGGAGGACACGGGGTGGAATCACTAGAATTCTGCAACCCATGAGCATGCCGCATTCCACATTTTTCTTTTTTATTCTTGGGAGTTACAAGGCATAGAAGAGGTCTCTTTATCTGGCCAAATTTGGCCGCAATGCAAAAGCTTCAGTCAAGAAGTATTTATTGAGCACCGTCTGTATTCCACAGTGTTCTGGATTCCAGTCTAACAAAAAGGGTCCTGCTTTGTGGCCCTTTGTTAAGCTTCTGTTCCCTCCCAGCACTGAGACAGCCAAGAAAACATATGAATACACAGATACCAGGAGAGATGATGAACACACCTTGGGGCAAAATAAAGTGTGTACGGCGGTAAGAAATGGCAGAGGTAGCTGGGAACCCCTGTCGACTATGAGGGACTTTGGAAAAGCTTTGCTGATAAGGTGATATGAGAGCAGAGACCTGGAGGAGTGAGGGAGGGAGTCACATGGGAAACTGGGGGAAATGCTTTCCAGGTTGAGCCAAAAGTAAAATTCCAAGTCCCTGGTCAGGAGAAGGCCTGGCGTTCTTGAGGTTGAATAAGTTGCAGTCGAGCGGTCAAGGCCATAAGTGGTAAGATGAGAACAGAAATGCCCTGGGCGGAAAGATCAGGGCCATGGTAGAAAGCTCTTGGGACTCTGACTTCTACTCTAAGTGAGATGGAAACCCTGGAGTCTGGAGCAGAGAAGTGACATGACCCGACATGTTTTCAAACGAGCACACTCTCCACTGTATTCAGCAGAAACTAGAAGTAGGTCAAAGGCCAAAACAGGATGATCAATAAGAATTCTACTTAAATAATCCACCTTAGGGCGGTGGTGTGAGGAAGGATGGCAGCAGGGGAGGTGGTGAAAATCAGATTCTGGATACATTCCGAAGGCACATAGAACTTGGATCGAACACAGAGATGTGAAGCATAACCCAGGGGTTTTAGTCTGAACACCGAGGAGACGGTGTGTTGGATGCCCTGAATCACTGCGATGCTCTCCCTACAGCACCAAGTCCCCACCTTTTCACCTAGTGGCACACACAAACTAACTGCTAAAATTCTGTGGCACACCCAAAATATATATATTATACTTTTGCTGATCTGATTTTAAAAATAGGTGTAACTTCGATTCATTCACACAAGACAACTATTGTTGTATTGGCTGTTGTTATTGTTTTATTTGACAATCTAAGGGGAGAGAGGTCGGTGCCCCTGACTAAACAGTCGGGCGTTGCGTGTTATAAAAATTCTAGTGGCACGCCGGTGGAAAATCTCTGCTCTGCAGACCTGATTGTTTTATTCCACCAATTGTCTGATCTGTGGCCAGCGGGAGCTCTCAACTCCCAGGCCTGCCTGGAAATTGACTTCAGCTGAAGAGAATTCCCTGGTTCAAGGTCACCACCCTCGCTGGCAGTGCACATCCCATGGCTGGTGAATATGAGGACCGGGAGAGAAAAGGCTAGAACACCCAGTCCTTCTGACGATGATTCAGAAGCTCCCTTCCAACTTCAGAAGCCCCCGGGGAGATCAGCTGAGACCTTTGCTGACAGCGGTCTTAACCCAGCTTCTACCTTTGCTTTCTTCCCTTTCCCCACAATTTCCCCACGGATTTTGAGATTCAACTTCTGGCCCAGTAGTTTCCATCTCAGAGTCTTCTCCCCAGAACATACTGAGTCTGCGACAGAGAGCCACCACTTACTGAAAGGAAGACTGCCAGGAAGTGCGGGTTCTGAAGATGGAATCAGGGCAGCATTAGAAATATTTTGAGCAAATGTTATCAAGGAGTCTGACATGTCCTGAATATTTATTACTTACCAGATACTCTTTCTAGTTTTTTATATAAACTGATTAAAAAAACATTGGTATCATTTACATTCTCGACTGCCCTGCTATAGTGCGTTTTCAGAAAGCATCCCTGGGGATTTCATGCCTGTTACACCCACAGCTGCTCTGACAAAACCTACTCTGCCTTTTGTAGGTCATCTGGTTACACATGTCCACCAACTATCAAATGCATTCCATGTATAAATACTCGGTCTATATACATCTTTCTGATACTCGATCAGTCCTGTTTAATAGATATTCATTGGATGGTTGGATGGATGGATGGATGCACAGATGGATAAGTGGATGGATGGGTGGATGGGTGAGTGAAAAAAGGATAAATAAATAAATGAAAAACATATAATTAGGGATCCACTTATTCAAAGGCATGAAGTCGTGACAGGGCACACCAAACCGTGAAACCAGGATGAGTTGGGGATGGCAGGACTACATAGTGATAATTAAAAAGTAACAAATGTTGGGTTGGGTTGGGTTGGGCTGGACAATGAAACAGTCATGTGATCGTACTGGGCCAAGTGTCAACACTCCTGGCATCTAGAGAAAATGCCGACAACCCAAAGGAGAGAGCAAACACCTGTCAGTGGTTGTTTACAGTGTTGTGCCAGCTTAACTGAGCATCCTCGGTAGACACCCAGAAACCTCAAAATCAGCGGATGGAGCAGAATCCCACGGAGGAAAAACAGAAAAAAGGCCAAAAATCTAGAGTTCAGCTGTCTAATATGGTGGCTACCAGCCACATATGGCTATTCCCATTACATTAAATTGAAATTTAAAAAAATTTTAAATGTCTCTATGTTTGATCTGAGTTCTGTGTACCTTCAGAATATATCCAGAACCTGACATTTTTGACCACCTCCACTACTGCCGACCTTCCTCACACCTCCCTGTCGAAGTTGCATATTTAAGTAGCATTCTTATTGATCACCCTGTCTTGGCCTTTGACCTACTTCTAGTCTCTGCTGAATACAATAGAGAGTGTGATTGTTTAAAAACATCCCCTCAGGCTCACTGCTGACACCTCAGATGCTCCATACCTACCTGTGGCCACTGCACAGAGCAGGTTCTGTGGACGGTTCCGTCGTGGCAAAAAGCTTTGCTGGACCTCGCCGGAATAGAGTCATAAATACTCACCATGTCACTGCTGGATAAAAAGCATCATCTGTTGTTTAATGGATCATTTGGGAGTCTTTCTGTTTCATGTGACAGAAACCGACTGTGACAGCAACCGACTGTGACAGTACATAGAAACGGACAGTATTCTAAAGGTGCAGTGATAACCCTGTTCAAGGGAGAGATGGGGCTGCCACCTGGAACTGCCCTGGGTATTTGAACCTGTGTCCTCTGCTCCTTCCTTCTCCTGTTTCTCTCAGAACTGATTGTACAGCTCTGAGATGGGCCTCTGTGGCCACCGTCCAAGCTTCCAGGAAAAGGGCCTGACGGACCCTTACTGGGTCATGTGACTGTGCTTGGTCATGTTACCTAATTTTCATGTGGGAGAAGTAGACTTTCGAGGTGACATATGTGCCTAGGATACATCCCAGTGAACGGGGGCCAACGCCTCCACAAGGAAGGCCGCCGCGAACTGGGAACACACCTTTCACAGTGACTATACCTTGAATTCACTGCCATCCATCAGCACCCTTCCAGTGAGATCTCCTGGGTCTCCATAGCTTCTTGTTTTCAATTCCTGGTTTGGGGTGCCAGGGTGATTTGCTGCAGTGTGTGCTACCCCATGTGGGTCAGGGACCCAAAGAAAACTAAGGCAGTTTTATACAGGGGCTACCTACAGAGCTCTGGGCTCACCACAGGAAAGTCACACAGGACCATGGTGCACTTTGGAGCTGGGAACAGAGCGGGCTGTATTGTCCTTACCCAGGCTTGCAGGGACAACAGGAGGAAGCAGATTCCCACCCCTGGAGACAGAGAGGGCTGGGGGAAGAGTGCCGATAGGTTACAGAGGCACTCCTCAGCCTGCAGCAACCCAGAGCCCAGGGGCATGGAACAAATACCTCAACCTTCCTCCCGTCTCCAGTTCCAATGTGTTAGGCACTTCCGGTGAGCTGACTCTAACTCTACACTGAAGTCTGGGGGCACGGGAGCTTGTTTTTGCTCTCCACAACAATTAGCCCCATGAAGGACAAAACAGACTGAAAGAAAAAGACTAATAAGTAATCCACAGCGAACAATGGACACTAGTTTATATCCTAGAAGCCACTCTGTAGGTGGAATCTGGTTGAACTGGCCAACGAGGCAAGACTGTTTTTTCTCCATTGACTTAGAATTCCTGGTTTTTAAGCTTCAGCCTCTGCTAGGAAACAGTTTCAGGTTTTACTTGTGTTTGAAAAATAAAATAATAACAGGGCACCAGGTTCTGAGCTTATCTGGAAGGAAGCAAATGTGCAATAGATTTAATCGGCTGAGTATTATTTTCAGTGAATTGCCACCTCGCCACTTTATTTATTTGCAACGAGCAGAGTGAGCCAGTGAGGAAGAAAGCCGGTCTGTCCCCGTTGATAGAGTAAGACACAGGCAAGGTTGCCCAAGGACAGCTGTAACTTACACCTGGAGAAGCTCTCTGGTGACAGATTCATTCCAGTCACCAAGTTGAGCTGGAGATGCTCTAGTATTTTGTGTTTGTTTTGTTTTTAGATTCTTTCTCCTTTGCAGCCTCAGGCTGCTGTGTATTGGGGATGGCATGTCTGTTTCAGATGCTTGCCTGCTCCTAGTCCAAGAGCGTTTAGGACTCTCACTCTGTCTTCTCCGGCTCCAGTAGGCAGGCCAGGAGCCATACTTCACCTAGAGTTTTCAATTAGATTCTTCAGTGGTGTCTCGAGTTCTTAGAAAATGATTGGCCACAGGTCGGTCACCAGTAGACGCAGCGTCTGATGTCTGGCTGATGTGCTGGTGATGACAGTTGGTGTGAAATTTGTTTTATCAACAGCAGGGAAGAAGGAAGTTGGAAGGGAATAGAAAGAAGGCAAACAGTGTTGTTTTCTGTTAAAAGCCTTTCTTTGCTCCCAAATTCTACTCTCTCACTTCGGAGATCTTTTCCCAGCAACAAGGTGAAGGGGAGAAATCTGTAGTTGACAGGTTTGCCGCATGCTAATCCTGCCCTGACTACAAACTAAGAAAGTCGTTTATCCGACTCATTCATGAATTCTCCATCCACAGGTGTTATCCGCCAGCTCGTTGGATATCAGAGCACGCGAAGCTATCTTCTGCCTTTTTCTTCCACTTGGAACACTTTTAGGTAGTGTAATCCACACTCACCAATTCAGGGGCCACGAGTTCTACATTAGATTTGTTATTCTACTGCCTACGTCTTCTTTTTCTTTTCTTTTCAAAGGTGTGTCAAGGTCAACAGGTCCAGAACTGAACACATGACCTTCCCAACAGACTCGGGAGCAAATCCCATGCCTGTCCTTGCCGCTGTATACATCAGAACCCAGGGTAAACTTCAGCATTTCCTAGATGTTAATCCTCGCCTCCGCCATCCAACTCATTACCAGCTCCTCTCAAATTTTTGACAAAATCCATCCAGAATATCTCACTTATGTTTGCACTCCAGTCAAAGCTGCTATCCGCAGTCAGCGCCATTTACATGCGATGGGTTGCAATTTGTATCTTCATTTCATTCTTCTTCCAACCCACTGTTCATTCCAAAACCAGAAAACTTTTCTAAAAACCAAAACTAATCATGTTGGGCAACTACTGCACTCCTGCCTTTAATCTCACTTTAAAAAATGAATGGTTGCGCGCTGCTTCAGTGGGTTTTCACTGCTTCACGTGGGAGAGAAGTTCCCACCCATTCTGGCCGCTGCCTGCCTTGTCAGCGATGTCTCTCCCAGGCTGGTCCTCACTCTGTCCAGCAGCCCCACGGACCATGCTTGCTCTGCCGCAGGAACTTTGCACCTGCTATTCCTCCTGCTCAGAATTTTTTTCTCCTCTTTATCTCAAAGAAGTCTTCTTAACTCTACCTGACTTAACCATGTGCTTCTATTCCAAGAGTTTATTTTTTTCTAAATTAATTTTTTAGAAAGTGTGTCTTTTTTTTCCATTTAGGTCAGGATTTCTTTCTATTCCTCATTAGTGTACCTTTGTGTAAGCCCTCCCTGCCTCACTCATCACAGCGGGCGTCTTGCCTTCATTTCATCACCAGTTGCACCAGGACAGAGACCGTTGCACTAACCAGGAATGCAATGCATCAGGTGCTTCATCTGTAAGGCAAGAATACCGACGTGGATTGGACAGCATTTCTTTCATTAGTACAGGAGATGCCTCAGCTTCTTAGGGAGTGCTGGAATCACGCGGAAGCATGCAGGGAACAGCAGTCATTGCTTTCAGCGAATCTGCTGATTCCTAAGCCCTGTGCTCTTGGTCTCTACGGTTTCTGAGCAGGGGTTGCCCCACATACTGCAGGAAGACTGGGAGATGGAGTGCCTTTAGATGTCCAGGGGTGCATCCTCAAACTAGCCCCTCACAGCTGAATGGAAAGGGTGGGTCTGAGCAGTCCACCTAGGTCAGGGGTGTCAAACACATCTTCACCGGGGGCCACATCAGGCTTGAGGTTGCCTTCAAAAGGCTGAATGTAATTTCAACTCCTTAACAGTAAGGAGTAGTTACATTTATACAACCCTAAAATTATTTTGGCCCTTTGAAGGCAACCTCGAGGCTGGTATGGTCCCTGGTGAAAATGAGTTTGACATTCCTGACCTAAGTGTACACCCATCCGGAGCTGGAGTTGTTGGCCCGCTTTCTCAGGACCACTGAGTAGGCTGTGCAGAGGCCTCAGAGAGGAATGCATCTGAAGTGTGAAGCTTTAAAACTGTGTTTCGGCCCTTAACGGGAAATTCTGCACCGCCGGGTAAAGGTCCTCTTCGCTGACAAATGCAACATCCCATTTCAGGGCGTCTGACCACCCCTGCTGACAACGAATCATCAGTGACTCTCTTAACCTTAGTAATTATGCTTTCTGCTTGGAGCTTCTTTATTCTTCTTCTGAATTAGAACAGTTTTAGGGAGTGAATTCAAAAGAATCAGGTACCAATTGGTAACTGTTGACTCTGAAGGAAAAATTGCTTAGGAAACATAGAAACCGGATGGCTGATGGCAGGAAAAACAGAACAAAATAAAACCACCACAGAGCCAACCGAGAAGGTGTTGGTTCCCTGCTCCAGTCCCCTTTGCCAGACTGCTGGTCCCACCTGCAAGGTGCTGGGACAGCTGGGAGGTCACAGCTCATACCTACACCCTCTCAGGATAACTTCCCTGGGTCCTATGGGAACCACTTCCCCTGGAAATGCTAGACAAGTCACCCTGTCCCTCCGGGAGGACCCACAGCCAACAGCTGACTGTCACAGCCATGTGAAAGCCCAGTCCTCTTCTCTCAGGCTGGGACAATTCCATGGCACTGTTTTGCTCTGGAGATCCCCATGGGATCAGGCCGAGGTGAGACCACACCTGCAACCACATCCTTCCCCGGCTTTCCCTCCGCCCTGCCCTGCAGCCATCACATCCTTGAAGGTTTCTCCCAAGAGCATCCCCTTCCTAAGTCAGTGCTGTCTGATACTCTTTCAAGAAAACCTGGCGTGAGTCTCCTTGTGACCATTTCGGTCCACATATCTAAGCGTGAAGACTAGCGGTTCTGCGTTGCATTTGGAAGGGGGTGTGGTTTGGAAGAAGCCACGATGAACATAAGCAAAAAAACAGAAGGTAGAGTTTTTGGTCTGAATGAAGCAACAACCTACTGCTATTATGTCTGTAAGATGTCACTCCGGTGATAGGAACTCCGAGACGTAAAAACCCCAATGGTCTCACTGCGGACCGACCGAAGGAAAATCCGACTCCAGCTCTCTCCCTGGCTCAGATGCCCCGTGCTTAGACTGGAGAAACAGAGAGTCCCCCAGAGTAATAAAACAAGTAAGAGATCATAAAGGTGGCCGTTAGGGACTGTCTCAGCTGGAGGGATTCTCCCGGATTGAATCAGCAGAAAATGGTCTTTCATAAAATCTGGCAGATATGAAAAAGCCCTGGTTAAAACAATGCCCACACCGCTCAGAATACATAAAACACAGCAGGTAAAAAAAAAAAATCAATGAAGAGTTATTTTTCAGGCCTCCGTGTTTGTAGATATTTAAAGACTCTGTCATTATAATGATGCCTTTGAGCGACTTTTAATAAAAACAAACATCTTTCCCCAGCTGTGTTTCGAAGGCCATTTTTCATGTATTTGAGCGTGTGACGATCTGTTCAACAGAACTTCCCATTTTTATTTTGTTTTTTGAAACAGTGATGGAGTGTCAGTTGCTGAGTATTTTTCTGTTGTTTCTTTGCTACTCCGTTTATTTTTGGATATCTTAAATCTAGAGAAACTTAAAACTAGCTTGGCCAAAAGCAGTATCTTTTTCCCTAAAGGCAAAAGTAACAATCAAACCTTATGCCCCAGAACACTGTCAGCAATAACCGGCTTTAGGAGAGAGAAAGATCCAAGGT
>PVIA01019542.1:0-10343 GCA_004024845.1 Tonatia bakeri | reverse complement strand
TCAGTACTTCCTTCCTTTTTACAACTGAATAATAATGCATTTATGGATAACCATATTTTTGTGTGTGTGGATATATGTTTTAATTTATCTTGAGTATATACAAGGAGTAGAATTTCTAGATCATATGATAACCCCATGTTGAACATTTCTACAGCAGCTGCACCATTTTACCTTCCCGTTAGCAATATGTAAGCATTCCCGTTTCTCTACATCCTCGTCCACACTTGTTATTATCTGTCTTTTTAAATATAGATATCCTAGTGGGTGAAAAGTTATATCTTACTGTGGTTTTAATTTGCATTTCCCAATAGCTAATGATGTCAAGCATCTATTCATGTACTTATCAGCTGTTAGCAGACCTTTAGAGAAATATCTATTCAAATCCTTTGCCCATTTTTTAGTTAGGTTGTCTTTATTATTGTTGAGTTCAAGGGGTTTTCTATGTATTCTGTATACCATGTATATAAGACCTATGATTTGCGAATATTTTCTTCTATTTTGTCCTTTGAAGCACAAAAGTTCTAAACTTTAATGAAGTCCAATTTGTTTATATTTTTCTTTTGTTTGTGCTATTAGTGTCATATGTAAGAAATCATTGCTTAATACAAGGTTCAAAAGTTACTTAATGTTTTCTTTTAAGAGTTGTATAAAGTTATACAGCTCTCATATATTATACAGATCTCACATTTAGGTCTTTGAATAAACTTTGAATTAGTATTTGTATACAATGTGAGGTAGGAATCCAACTCCATTCTTTTTATAATTTTTTATTTATTTTTATTTTTTTAAATTCTCACCCAAGGATATGTTTGTTAATTTGAGAGACAGAGAGAGAGAGAGAGAAGCATTGATGTGAGAGAGAAACATTGATCAGATCCTCCTGTATGCACCCTGATGGTCAATTAAACCCACAGCCTAGGTGTGTGCCCTGGCCAGGGATCAAACATACAACCTTTTGGTGTATGGGACGATGCTCCATCCAACTGAGCCACCTAGCCAGGGCCTACTCCACTCTTTTTTAAGATTAAATTTCTCAAGTAACATTGGCTAATAAGATTATATAAGTTTCAAGTGTACAATATTATAATACATTATCTGCATGTTATATTGTATGCTCATCAGCCACAGTTCAGGCTCCTTCAGTCACCATGTATTTGACCCCCTTTACCGTCTTCACCCTCCCCTCACCCCCCTTCTAACTACTGCTTGATGTCTGTGTCAGTGAGTTTTTTGTTACTGTTGTTTTGTTCATTTGTTGCTTTGTTTTATATCCCACGTATGAGAGAAATCATATTCTTGTCTTTTTCCATATGACTTATTTCAGTAAGCATACTACTTTGAAGATATATCCATGTTGTTGCAAATGGCACCAACTCCATTCTTTTGTATGTAAATACTACCCAAGTGTCATAGCAATATTCATTGGAAAGACTTTTTCCCCATTGAATTGTGTTGGTGCCATTGTTGAAGATCAGTTGGCTATAAATGTATGGGTTTACTTCTGGACTGTTGATTCTAGTCCAGTGATCTGCGTGTCTGTCTTTATTCCAGTACCACACAGTCTTGATTACTATAGTTTTGAAATAAGTTTTGAAGTCAGAAAGTGTGAGTCTTCTAACTTTGTTCTTCTGCAGCATTATATTGGCTGTTCTGAGTAACTTGCATTTTCATACAGATTTTAGGCTCAGCTTGTCCATTTCTGCAAAAAAGGCAGCTGGGATTTTCAGAGAGATTACATGGAATTTGTAGGTCAGTTTGGGGAGTATTGCCATCTTAGCAACATTATCTTCCTTCTGTTTCAGGAACATAAAATGTCTTTTAATTTATTTAGGTCTTATTAATTTCATTCAACTATGTTTTGTAGTTTTCAGTCTATGAATCTTACACTTCTCTTGTCAAGTTATTCCTAATATTCTTTTTGATATATAAATGAAGTTTTTAAAAAATTTTATTTTCGGATTGTTTTTGCTAGTGTTTAGAAGAAGTACATTAGATTCTTGCATTTTTATTTTGTATCCTGCAACCTCGGTATACTTGCTATTAATTCTAATAGTTTTTTATAGGTTTACAAACAAAATTATACCACTGACAAATAGAAATAGTTTTACTTATTCCTTTCCAATCTGAGTGCCTTCTTAATGTTTTCTGCTTAATTTCCCTAACTAGAACTTCCAGTACAGTGTTGAAAATGAGAGGTGAGAAGGCACATCCTAGATCTGTTCACGCTCTTAGAGGAAAAGCTTTTAGTCTTTCACCATTAAGTATGATATTAGCTGTGGGCACAGTTTCTTTTTTAATTACAACTTTTCCGTGACCTGGAACTATTTCTTGCTTATGCTTAGGAGGCTTTATCTGCTTTGGATAAATCTTTTTCATTAGGACACCAGTGGCTGGTTGTTCACTGTCAGTACAATTTTTATTACTAGCCCCTTCTGGGATTAAGGATCTATCTGCATGTGGCAACTCTGTCTTTACAGTTTCCTGGAACACAAACTCCCAAGTTAGAAGTGCGGAGTATGTGGCCTGTAGTAAAGTAAGGTCAGTGGTTTGGGGAAAGGAAATGGATTCTTCTAGAGAAGTGTTGGAGGGAGAACAGTTTACGTTCTATAAGCCTCTGTTGGATGAATAACTGGGGACAAGCAGAGCTTGTGGGCTGAGTCCCACATGCTTGGGATTCTGAGATGCTGAAAAAAGTGTTTTCAGTGTTTTCCAAGATGCATTTCAAGTAGCACATTCCTAACTAGTTTTCAAAAACAAATATTAAGGTCATGTATACTTGAAAACTACTGCATGGTATGTACCCTACGTAGAGATTTATTATGCACCTTAGTGCACAAATTACTTAGGGTTCAGACTAGGTTGTAGATCAGAAAGTGAAAAATGTAGTGTCTTAAACAAAAAAGAAGGATTTTTTTGTTTGTTTGTCAACACAGGTTTATTTTTTAATGACATGACTAGAAGGGACAAAAATCACTTCAGTGCATATTCTCATGTCCATGTCTTTGTCAGATGGTCATTTCTAGCAGCAAGGGAGGCTGTGGAAACCATCTCTAGCTGGGCAGCTAAAATTTGAGAGTGCTATTATGAAAAAAAGACAAAGAGAATGGGTATTGGAGGACAGCTAGTCATCTCTGCTACTGACTTCTGCAATACTCCACTCCCTCTAAGACCCAAGTGCCAACAGCAGGCTCTTGCAAACTGCTTGATTATTACCTGGAGTGTGTGAGTCAGTGGGCTTTTCTGGACCAGAACAAGACTGATATTGAGCATACAGAGATGTTAGGATATGAATACTGTGTTTTTGAGTTTGGAAATTTTCAGTTCTAACTTCTGGGAGGAATAGCTAAACCAAAACAAATAAAAAAACATGACACACACCCAAAGTGAGGGTTCAGTGCCAGCCCAAGTATTTATACATAAGCCAGCCTCTGGGTTGGGACAGAGGAACCAGTGAAACCTCTTCTTGGGGGCATGTGGCAGAGGCAGGCTGCACATCTCTCCCAGGTGCAGGAAGGCCGTCTGAGCTGAGGGGCTGTTGTTCTTGGTAGGTAGTCAGTCTGCTGGCAGTTTGGTTGGGAAGCTGAGGAGGTTTCTCCACAGAAACATCTCTGAGGGAATTACATTGGGAAAAGGATGAGAAAGTATGGGCTTTCAGACCAGACCAGTTCTATCACTGTAATTGGGTGCTGTCTCACATTTGCTCTCATCTCAGAGGCTCTGTTTCCTCATTTCTGAAATGGGGGTGTGAGTTCTTGTCTCCCAGGGTTGTTGTGAAGACCAAATATAGCAAACACAGTGTCTAGAGCTCCTCCCCCTCTTTTTCATATCACAAGGACCCAAGGCAAAATTAAGCTTCACCTTCAGCTGTCTCAGAGGCAGTTCCCAACCCACTGAAGTCTGCAGGTGTTGTCTGGTGGGACCAGCGGGAGCCAGGCAGGGAGGAAACGCAGGATAAAGAGCCCAGAGACAGGCTTCAAGCCCAGCTCTGCCACTGACTGGATCCGGGCCCCTCTCGGGGCCTCAGCTTTCCCCAGGTTAAGCACCAGAGGGGGATGCAATGTCCTTGGGTCTCTTAGCCCCTCCAGTCGGGTGGCTGTAGCTCTTACCTCAGACTTGTGCTTTTTTCTGAAAAGCAGATGAGATATTTTTCCTGATTTTTCAGGCTGTGTTTCTTCCACACCCTTCCCAAAAATATTTTCCTGTGCTAATTTATTTGGCTAAGAAGGTTTGTGGTGAGAGATACCAAACAGGAAACGGCTGTCATAGCTGCTGTCTGCTCTTTTGTTTTTTTAAGGCTTTCTCCGGCATAGCTTACCTTCTCTGCATCCCTTGGTATTGATTTAAGTGGAAAGGGAAAGGGAAAGGGAAACCCATTTTTAGAAGAGAACATTTTCCTTCAGGTTCAGAGTTTACTGAAGGTTAAGTAAACCTTCACACACAACGGTGGTATTAAGTGGCTCAATTATACCACAGGGCTTTTGCACAGGCAATTCCCTCTGCCTGGAATACCTACTCTTCTCTGTTTTTCTAGTTAATTCTACTTCTTCAGGACTAAGCATCACTTTCTCAGAAAGCCTTCTTGGCTTCCCAGTCTAGGTTGGCTCCCTGGAGCTATTCTTATAGACCCCTCCTTAAGTACACTCATCTTGGTTTGAAAACACATGTTTGTGAGTATGATTTTTATGGTTGATTTCTCTCCACCCTCCTGCAAGTGAACCATAAGCTCCACAAAGGCAGGAACCAACTCTGGCTTCGCTTGCCACAGTATGCCCCGTGCCTGGCATGACACCTGGTACATAGTAAGCACTTAGTCCCTACCTGTGGAATGAATGAGTGAAATTTCTCACTTCCTTTATAGCTAGGCAAGCTGGGTGTGACACCATGACTGTGGATTGCTCTTTTGCTTTGTTCACTCTGTCCTCTCACTGGGCCACCCTTCCCTTGTAGGTCTTTTCTGCTTCCCCCTCTCCAGGGCCTTGCTCCCACACTACCAAGGCATCTGTAAAAACTCATCCAGGGCCAAGATTGGTGCTGGGGGCCCATAGCAGTGTCCTCCCCAGCTACTTATAATTTATTGGAGGAGAAGGGATCTTTGAAGCCTGGAAGACCCTTAAGGCCAAAGGAATGAGTCTTTAATGGTGGAACCTCAGGCATAATGAAATAGAGGGAAAGAGGTGAACTTCCTATCACTCCCGGGTAATATATGATGCTGGGCTGGCCCTGATCCTGACACACATTAATACCTTTTCTTAGCATTCAAGGGTTGTAAAGTCAGTGAATCTTCTGAGCCTCTCTGTGAATGGCTCACCATGTTGACATGGTGTGCTCACTGTGTTGGCACACCATGTCTGTGTGAATGTGTGCATGCATGTGAGCATGTGTACATGTGTGTGTATCTACACACAGGAATATGTATGTACTTGTGTATGTATGCATGTTATAAATTAGGTAGAAGGAACAGGAGACAGAGACACGGGCCCTCGTTTGGAACACCCATAGAAGGCAGGGTCTTCAGGGGATTTCGTGTTGAGCTGCTTACCAGACTGGCCTGCTAGCAATAGCGTGGCCTGCCTCCTGGGGCTGAATGGCCTCCCTCCTACAGGCTTGCTCTTGCTTGTTAACGTGACAAAACAGGATTGCCTTTGTAAGTGAGTTTTCATGCATCTCATGGGAAGGGCCCATTCCTGTGTGCTCCCAGGAGGCATGTGATCCTCTGTCCTAGGCCCAGGGCCAAAGCTTGTTCTGGAACCAAGAGTCAGGGCTTGGTTGTGGATTCTGAGCCAAAGGAAGCCCCTCCTCACCAAGAACAGGTCAGGGAGCGGCAGGACCATTGTGTGACCTGTCACGTATAAGAGTATCTTGAGGGTGAGGCCTGGAGCTGTGGGAAGGAGGCCCTGGGAGCCCAGGTAGGAAGGGAGCAGCAGTCATCATGCCATTATGGAGGGGATTCTGAGTGAGGGGCCGGTTTCTGTGAGGGCAGCAGGGGTAAGTTCCTGGGATAACTCAGGTGGCCAGAGAGAAATTTGGGAAACAATGAGTTACTCAATGAGATTTGTAGAAGGGGTGCAGACTTGACGGAAAGGAAAGTTAAGTGAACAGGGTGTTCAGGATCACTCTGAAAAGTAGGTCAGCAGAAGGCTCATCTTCCCAACAGAAGAGAGGCTGCCATCAGATCTCTAGTCCCTGCCGGCTCTGCCCTCGGCTTCATTTTAGAAAAAAGAAAACAGGGGCTGAAGGGTTAAGTGGCTGAACATTGTGTCTCTCAGACAAAAAAGTTTCAGGAAGGTGAAATCAGAGACCTGAATGTACCACGGAGAAAATGAGCTCCCCAAACCCAAAGTATAATTAACCATCATAATCTCAGAGATCTAGAACTGATAGAGAGATTAGCCGTGTTTAGAAGGACATTCCCTTACCACTTGCTCCTGCCCAGATAAGAGAAATTGCATAAGGCCACAGGCAAGAGAGCCAGGGAGTGGCAGACGAGAAAAAACATTTGCTGAGGGAGGTCACCTTGATCTGAGGACGCTATTGTGCTAAGACTAGAGCTGGCCCTCTGAGAGGTTATGCACCAGGTAGGGGCCCAGGCTGCATGCATGTGGAAAAACGAAATCTAGGTCCTTTTCTAATGTTTAAATCTTGGTTGAAAAGTGCAGAGATTGCTTCTCCTTGGCAGGTTACTGAACTGTGTTTTTCAGACTGTACAAACCGTCTGTAATTTGCGATCTGAGATACCAAAGTAGTATCTTTTCTTTTGTGTGAATCCTGCCTGCTCAATTCTGCCACATCTTGAAATCCAGATTTCTTTTCATGTATTAAATCCTGTTTTTAAGGCAAAAGTGTTTGGGAGAAAAAGAGAGACAGTTGCACAGTTAATCAGAAAGATCAGATTTACATTTTCTCCTGATAATTAAGACTCTATGCTAAATGATCACTACTTTATTTCTTTTAAAGATGATAGGCACCTTCTCAGAGCTTAGACATGTGTTTTCTGGGTCTCTTATTGGCTTCCAGATCCAAGAGGAACACGGGGGACCTGGAAATGGTCTGAGATGTGATGTGAGGGTCAGGAAACAAAACTCATTTCCAAGGGCTGGGGTTACATTGTCCCACTTCCTTAAAATACTGAATGGCAATTTAATGCTACTAAAGAGATGTCATGTGCTTTCCATTTCACCAAAGATGGACAAAGGGTCCCAGGCGAAGCTGCAGACACATTCATTGGTGGTGAGTGTAAGGGAGGTTGGGGCTTGCTTTCTCCGGAGGCTTTTTCATTTTTAAGGATACATCACCATTTGTTCAAAAGGGTGTAGGGAAGTCGGCAGACCTCATAAGGCTTTTCCTATCCCTTGGCTATTTCTCCTTAGCCTCCGGTCCACACTGTGGGCCTCCTGAGCTGTTCTACTTTAGGAAACTGAATTCCACTTGGATGGTTACCTGTGCATAAGCCTGCAGGGCAAAATGAAAACCTGGAATGGGCCCAGTCAGTCACCATTTCAGCCACGTCTCACCCATGCTGCAGAATGAGGTGGCTGTCGTGTGAACTGCACCTTTTCCAGGGTAGCACTATAGCCTTCGAGGTCACACTAGGGTTTCTGAATGCAAAGACATTCTGTTCTGGAATTTAAATAGACAAGTCTGGCATTTACGGAGTGTGAAGTAATCTTCAAGAGGGCCACTTAAAGATTGCTGTTTATGCAAATGCAATACCCAGTGAATTCACTTCAGAGTTTTTTGTTTTTTTAAAAAATCCTCACCCAAGGATATATTTATTGATTTTTTAGAGAGAGGAAAAGAGAAAGAGAGAGAGACATTGATGTAAGAGAGAAACATCTTTTGATTGCCTCCCATACCTGCCCTGACCAGGGGCAAACCTGCAAGCTAAGTATGTGCTCTGACTGGTAATCGAACCTGCAACCTTTTGGTGTATGGGATGGCACTCCAACCAACTGAGCTTTTAAGAGAAACTCTGAAAGATCTCCTCAGGGCAGAAATTCAGTGTCAATTCCAACAGTACTGAGTACATTGGACATAGGTGCTCTCATTTCATTCTCAGGGCAGTCCTATGAGGCAGGTGTTACCATGCCCAGGAGAGGAAACTAAAGCTTTGGTTATGAGCAGTGGAGAGAGGGAGAGCAGGGCCTCATCTGGCTCATCTGGATTAAACTCATGCTCCCATTATACAAGCTGGCTCTCAGGGAGAGATCTGGGTGAGCTGGTCTCCTTAGGACTTTTTATCAGGCAGAAATCTCAAGAGACTTTACTCCTTGTCAATGAAATCCAGTGGTTTCATTCATCTTCCAGCTGATACCTAACAATCTCAGAAGCAAGCTCTATGTTGGTATGGTTAACTCTTCTCCCTTTCCAAAGAAGAAGGGGCTGATGAGTAAAACTCCAGGGTTCCCCTTTCCTTCCCAAGTTAGGCCCAAGAGATATGTGAAAAAGAGGAAACACAGAAATTACCTGGAAAAGTGCATAGAATCAGCTTCTTCAGGAGCAAAGCAATTTAGATAGCAAATTGCTAGCAACCCAGGCTGGTCTTCAAAAGAGCCTAATGTATTGGGGAGAGATGAATGCCAACGGAACACTATGGCTGCCTCGTTTATCTCCACACTGCCCTTTGTATCTAAAGCATAGCACCTATTTAATACTCTGTTTCAGCCACGTCTGGGCTTTTACCTCCTGTCTCTTCCACTGGAACCATGAGCTCTGTGAAGTTGTGGGTGGTATCTCCCCACCAGGTTCCCCAGGAGCTGATTTGTACCTGGCAGATGGAGGCTTGGCAATAAAAAATACTTAAAAAAAATAGAGAAATTAAAAAAGAAAAAAAAGTTTGTCTTGGAGATGCCTCTTGGACCTTCTTGGTATAAACTGCAGTTAGAATATGGAATTAATAGATCCCAACTTTTATTTATTTACTTATTTTTCTTTCTTTTATTGTTGTTCAAGTATAGTTGTCTCCATTTTCACCCCACCTCGGCCCCCGGCCCCAACCATCCTCACCTCCCACCCACGAACCTACCCACTTTGGCTTTGTCCATGTGACCTTTATACAGGTTCCTGGATGGACCTTCCCCTATTTCCCCCCATTATCATTCTCCCTCCTGCTCTGGTCACTGTCAGTTTGTTCTTTGTTTCCTTGTCTCTGGTTCTATTTTGCTTGCTTGTTTGTTTTGTTTATTAGGTGCCACTTAAAAAAGAGAGAGAGAGAGAGATAAATGAGATCACACAGACAAAAACATTGTAAATGGGAATTACAAGGAGGATAATTTTTGTGCTATTGAAGAGACAAAATAGGTGGGGTCATATGGTATTTGTCCTTCACCACCTGGCTTCTTTCATTCACTTAGCATAATGCTCTCCAGTGCAGCTGCCAATTTTTAAACTAGCTTGGAATAATGGGACTAGAGCTGAATTACAAGTGAGGAGAACTGATTCAAATTCTGGCTCTGCTCTTTTTCCAGTTGGGTGATTTGGGAAAAGTTATTTAATCCATTTGAGTTTGAATTTCTGGCATAAAATTCTAATTAACCTCAGGCTTGTTAAGAGAAATAAATGAGCCTTGGCCAGTATGGCTCAGTGCTTGGAGTGTCATCCCTTAATGAAAGGCTGTGAGTTCGGTTTCTGCTCAGGACACATACCTACGTTGCGGGTTCCTCACAATCTGGGTATGGGTGTGTGCGACCCCCCAGTCTGGATGCATACAATCCCCTGGCCTCGCGTGGATTCCTGATCTGGGTACATGGGAATGCAAACAAGTGATGCTTCTCTCACATTGATGTTTCTCTCCCTTCCTCTCTATCTAAAAAAAAAGAAGAAGAAAGAAAAGAAAAAGAAAATGTGCTCAGTGAGGATTTAAAAAGAGAGAGAGAGATAAATGAGATCACACAGACAAAAACACAGTAAATGGGAAATACAAGGTGGATAATTTCTGTGCTATTGAAAAGACAAAATGAATAATGGAATAGGCCTAAGGTTTTGTTTTGTTTCTTGATGTAATCTTAAAGTCTCTCTCTCTCTCCTACAATCACCATCCAAATCCAAATATAGAACATTTTTAGCTTTCTAAGAGTCTCTCTCTGGGGCCTTCAGAGTAAAATTCCCAGAGGCAACTACAGATTGGACTTTCCTTTTCTCTAGTCTTGGGATTTCACTGGAGAAGTCATCACTGCCTAATTCTCCTCCTCCTCCTCCTCCTCCTCCTCCTCCTCCTTCTTCTTCTTCTCCTTCTTCTTCTTCTCCTTCTTCTTCTTCTTCTTCTTCTTCTTCTTCTTCTTCTTCTTCTTCTTCTTCTTCTTCTTCTTCTTCTTCTTCCTCTCTCCTCCTCCTCCTCCTCCTCCTCC
>PVIA01019541.1:0-10345 GCA_004024845.1 Tonatia bakeri | reverse complement strand
TTCACCCAACTAGCCACTTTTTATAAAATGTGAAAGATAGGTAAGACTCTTGTTAGAGGGGAGAATGATTGTGAGCTGAATCCAGGAAACAGAATGCTTGTGCAAAGTTAGATGATGAGATATAGTGAGAGTAATGGATAGAAAGTAGGCATAGTGTGGGAGAGAATAGAGTTAAACACAACAATAATAATGCTCAGGATGAAAGTGAAGTAGGTTACAATTAAGGAGGGTGGCTATGTAGTATATACAATTGTATGAAACAGCAATTATTTATAATAATACTGGAACAACAATAGTATTACAAGAAATATATGATTTGTATAACCAGAATAGAAAGTACTCAATCAAGAGAAGTGTGTAATTGGAACAAGAGTGATGAAAAAAGGAAAATTAAAATGCATTAATGAGAGAACAAGGAAAACCAGTCAAACGATGAAATTAAACAGGTAAATAAAATGAAGAAAACTGAACATAAGGAAGGTTAAAATGACAACAAACTCACAACTATCATCCACATCTAAAACAAAAACAAAAACAAAGTAAGCAAACAACTAGAACAGGAACAGAACCACAGAAATGGAGATCACATGGAGGTTAGGAACAGGGGAGTGGGAGGAGGAGAGACAAGGAAAAGGTACATAGAATAAGTAGTATAGATGGTAGGTAGAAAATAGACAGGGGAAGGGTAAGAATAGTGTGGGAAATGTAAAAGCTAAAGAACTTATAAGTATGATGCATGGACATGAACTAAAGGGGGGAATATGGGTAGGAGAGGGTGTGCAGGGTGGAGGGGGGTGAGTAGGGGAAATGGGACAATTAATAGCATAATCAATAAAATATATTTAGAAAAATAAATAAAAATACTAATAAAAGAAAAGTGGTAAAATAGTGAAAAAATAATAATACTTATCATACAATGTCAGCTCTATGGGATAGGAAATCGACATGTGTCTCAGTTTCTCAACTCTTTGGGTTAGCCTTGTGCTCCCCCTTTGGATCTATCTCCATACCTTTCGCACCTCTAAGTCTTATTTTCTCACTTGGGGGAAGAAAAAAAAAGGAAATTTAAGAGAGAGGAAGGAAAAAGAAATACTTCCTGCTGACTTTAAACCTGTTCAGTTTGTTTTGCTTGTCTTCCTGGATGCCACAGGTTGAGGGGCCTGGGCTTCCCTTTTCTCCCTTCCTATGGTTTTGAGAGGATGGGGACCAGATCTGGCCTACAACATTCACAGTTGTCCAGCCTCTGGCCCAGGTCCTCCCTGAGCTTCCAGGGTCAATCTGCTACTCAGTATCTGGGTGCACAGTGTGTGTCAATCCCAGGCATTCTGTTCCAGTCAGGCACTCAGCCTCTGGGCACATGCAGCTCAATCACCCTTGGGGTGAGCCAGCTTCTGCTAGAGAGTTCCTTACAAAGCAGCTACCTTCCATTCTTAACAAGTGCATGGCTTTTCACACAGCCCATCTTTCCAAGTACTCCATAGACTATTCAAGTCAGGGTCTGACACAGCCCAAGTCCTACCTTGTCCAGGTGTTGCCCAGCACCTCGGTTTCTCTGGTGCCATTGTCCACAGTACTCATGGATGTATACTACCTCTGTGTGTCTCCCTCTTTGTCTCTATTTCCCCCAGCAAATTCCAGCATCCAGGTCCCTCATAATGCCTGGCTGTTCTCCCTTTTCTTGTAGGGGAAGGAGCTGGTTATCTAACTCTCCTCCTGGTATCCTGGGGCAGGGCCTGGCCAGAGGCCACTGTGGCCTAGGTCCCTGTGCAGATCCCTGGGACCTTACCATCCCAGCACAATCTCCTCACGATTGGTTTTTCAATGTCCTCTACAATTTTTGGTCTGCAAACTTCATATAAGCGGGGATTCCATTGGCCATTCACTCTATTCCTCAGAAGATCGGCTAGGTGTTCCAGCTGGGCACAGGGAGTATTGTGCCCTGCTTCCACCTACCTCACCACTATCTTCTCCTCCTCTTCTTGGATTTTTTAGAGTAGTGAGACAAGGAGAAAGTTTAGCTCTTTGTCCGATCAGAGTCTCTGAAGAAATCAGACAAACACAGTGAACCAAGGAGCAGGGTTTATAAGCAGGAAACAAGAGGGAAAGTAGAACCAACCTAGGCAGGTTGGAACTCATGGGGGGAGGTGGAGAAAGTGGAGCCAACCAGTGGAGGTTAGGGAGCTAACCAAAGGAGGTTAAGACTCATGAGGAAAAGTGGGACCAACCTAGGGAGGTTAGGTAACCAACCAAGGGAGCTTCAGAATTGTTCCGTTGTTCTTAGGGCAGTGATTATAAGTACAAAAACTCATGAAGATTAACTGATTGGGGTGTCAGAGTCTGGTTGGCTAGAGCTGGTTGCTGGGTGCCATTTCTGCTGGCCATTGTTCTTGATACGTCTTGTCATGCTCAGGTTAAATATGAATCCTGTTATGCTGAATAGGCCTACTCCAGACCCTAATCTTAGCTAGGCATCTGTTTGTCCTGGGTAGGGTCAGCAGGCAGTTTCCCAGGCAGACATTTTCCCAGGCTACAGTTTCCCATGGGACAGTTTTCCCACCTGGTGATTTTCCATTCCTCCTAGGCCTGCTTAGGTCTATCACTCTTCCTTTAATATTTTGTACAATTCTTCTGTGAAACTTTCTGGTCCAGGGATTTTATGTGAAGAGAGCTTTTTGATTACTGCTTCAATTTCACCACCTGTTATTATCTTGTTAGACTTTCTGCCTCTTCTTAATCATTTTTGGAAGGGTATGTTTTTCTAGAAATTTTTGCTTTTCATCCAGGTTTTCACATTTCTTGGCACATAGTTCATAGTAATTTTTTACATTTCTTTGCATTTCTGTGCTATCAACTGTAATTTATACTCTTTCATTTCTGATTTTACTTATTTGGGTCCCTACTCTTTTTTCTTGATGAATCTGGTTAAAGTCTGTCAATTTTTTTTTTTTTATCTTTTCAAAGAACCAGCTCCTGGATGTATGTTCCTTTGAGTTGTCCTTTTGGTCTCTATGTCATTTAGTTCTTCTCTAATCTTGATTATTTCCTTTCATCTATTTGCCCTGGGATGTCTTTGTTGTTGTTCCTCGAATTCTTGTAGATGTACAGTTAGGTTTTTTCATTGAAATATTTCTATCTTTTTTTTGTTAGACCTGTATTGCTATGGGCTTCCCTCTTAAGACTGCCTTCACTGTGTCTTCTAAGTTTTGGATTGTTGTGTGTTTATTTTCATTTGTTTCCAGAAACTTTTTGATTTCTTCCTTGATCTCATTATTAACCCACTTAATGTTTAATAGCATGCTATTCAGTCTTCATGAGTTTGAATATTTTTGAATTTTTTCTTGAGGGTGGCTTCTAAATTCAAGCCATTGTGGTCTGAAAAAATACTTGATATGACTTCAATTTTATTGATTTTTTTGTGGCTTGCTTTGTGTCCTCTCATGAGGTCTATCTTTGAAAATGTTCCATGTGCATTTGAAAAGAATGTGTATTTTGCTTCTTTGGGATTAAAGGCTCTATATATGTCAGTTAGGTCCATTTGATTTAGTGCTTCGTTCAGTTCCATAATATCCTTGTTGATATTTAGGTTCCATCAATTTTTGACAGTTTGGTGTTAAAATCCCCTAGTATAACTGCTGTCTATATCTTTCTTAAAGTCCTCCAAGAATTTCCTTGTATATTTGGGTGCTCCTATGTTGGATGCATATATGTTTATAATGTTTATGTCTTCTTGATGGATTCTTCCTTTGAGTATTATGAAGTGTCCTTCTAGGTCTCTTTTTATAGCCTTTGTTTTGAAGTCTACTTTGTCAGATATAAGTATTGCTATCTCAGCTTTTTTCCTTGTCTGTTTGTTTGGAATATTTTTTTTGAACACTTCACTTTCAGTCTGTGTATGTCTTTTGTTCTGAGGTGGGTCTCTGTAGACAGCACATGTGCAGGTCATGTTTTCTTACCTATTCAACTACCCTATATCTTTCGATTGGAGCATTTAATCTATTTACATTTAAGGTTATTAAATGTAACTTTACTTATTGGTACTTATTAATTGCAGTTTTACTCCCTTTGTACTTCTGTAACTTTACTTATTGGTACTTATTAATTGCAGTTTTACTCCCTTTGTACTTCTGTTCCCTTCTCTCTCACTGTTCTTTCTCTTCTTAAAGCAGTCCCTTTAGCATATGTTGCAGTGCTGTTTTGGTGAAGGTGTATTCTTTTAGCCCTCTTTTGTCTCCTTATTTCACCTTCCATTTTAATTGAGAGCCTTGCTGGGTTGAGTAGTCTTGGCTGCAGGTCTTTGCTTTTCATTAATTGGAATCTTTCTTGACACTTTGTTATGGCTTGTAGTGTTTCTGTTGAGAATCAGCTGGTAGTCATATCAGGGCTTCCTTGTATGTTACTTTCTGTTTCTTCTCTGTTGCCTTTATGATTCTCTCTTTGTCTTTGAATTTTGCTATTTTATTACGATATATCTTGGTGTGGGCCTCTTTTATTTCCCCTTGATTGGGATACTTTCTACTCCTTGGAATTGTGTGGCTTTTTCTCCCTTCAAATTAGGAAAGTTTTCATCATTACTTTTTCAGACAAGTTTTCTATTCCAATGTCCTCTTCTTGTCTTTCTGGTATCTGTATTATATGGATATTATTATGTTTCATGTTTTCCTGCAGTTCTCTTAGCCCCTCTTCATTCTTTTTGAGTCTTTTTTTTCCTTTTGTTGATCTTTCTTGGAATTTTTTCTACCTTGTTCTCTAGCTCGCTCATTCAGTCCTCTGCTTCATCCAGCCTGCTTTTCATTCTGTCTACTGTGTTCTTCAATTCAGAAATCATATTCATTATTTCCTCTTGGATATTCTTGATAGTTTCTCTTTCCTTATTCATGTTGATATAGTTTGCAGTGAGTTCATCATAGTTTTCCTGTAGTTTTTGGACATTGTCAGTGAGTTCATTGAGTTCATTAAGCTTCCTTATAAACATTGTTTTGAAGTCAACATATGATAGTTGACTTGCTTCTATTTCATTTAGCACTCTTCCTGAGAATTCCTCCTTTCCTTTGAGTTTTGTTTCTTTGTTTTCACATTATTTATGAGACTCTTCTTTCCAGGTACTTTTTTTATTTCTTTCTTGTTATCATTGTTTACCCGTTCATTATTAGTAACATTTTGCTTAGTCTCCATGCATTGCTTATTTTGGAGTTTTCTAGTTACAAACCATTGTGATCTGAGAAGGTGCTTGATATGATTTCAATTTTCTTGAATTTTCTGAGGCTTGTTTTGTGTTCTACCATGTGTTCTGTCTTTGAAAATGATCTATATGTTTTTGAGAATAATTTATATTTACATACATAGAACAAGCACTCTTTATCACACTCCGAGTAAGCCCCACATGTGTGTCTGCCTGGAGAAGATTCTATCATTTTCCTAAGAAAGAAAAAAAAATGTGCCATTTCTCCTTGCATGTGAATATCCTTATGTTGACTCTAGAACTCTAAATGTTAGTGTCTAGGTGCTGACTCTCCTCAAAAGGCTTCCAGGAGAGGGAGTGGAGTGGACACTGGCAACTTAGGCCAAAACCCAACAACTATTAATCTTAATTTTTCAATTGCTTCAAGAAATAAAAATGCATCAAAAGGTTTTAGTGCTGAGAACTCAGTCCCAGTTTATTATAACACAAAGTAAAAGCAACCATTTATAAGTCACGATTTTGTATCTGAATAATGCTGTATCATGAACTTTAGTGGAAGGAACATGGGCTTTGGAAATGAACAGCTTGGATTATCTGGATGAGTCTTACCACTGCTCATCTGTGTAAGCTTTGGCAAGCTGGGCTTTTTTCAACCTCATTCTCCTCAACTGTGCTATTCCCTGAATGTTTGTGTCTCCTTCCCATACCCCAAACTCATATGTAGAAAGTTGAGTCTCAAGATAATGATATTAGGAACTGGAGTTTTGGGAAGGTGATTAGGTCAGGAGGATGAAGCACTAAGGAATGGAATTAGTACCCTTATAAAAGAGGCCTCAGAGAGCTCCCCTGTCCCTTTTCCCATGTGAGCACACAAAAAGTCTTTGATTCAGAATGTGTTTACATGACCATGCTGACACCCTCACCTCAGATTTTTATCCTCCCAACCTGTGAGGAAAAAAAAATTCTGTTGTGAGATAGAAAACACAACCTAGTGTCCCAACATGGGGATGTAAAGCCTCGAAACACCAATTGAAAACACCTGTGGGGGTTGAGGTGCTGGGAGATACTCCCAGCCTCACAGGAGAGTTAGTTGAAGAGACCAACAGGGTTCTAGAACATACACAACCCCACCCACAAGGGAATCAGCACCAGAAGGGCCCAGTTTGCTTGGGGGAAGCAGTGGAAGGGACTGAAATCAGACAGCAGAGCAAATGCCATTGTTCCCTCTTGGACCTGCTGCCCCACATACAGCATCACAACTCAGCTACTGGGGTGCTCAACCCTGGTGAACACTTAGGGCTACACCCCTCACTATGTAACAGGCATGTCAAGACAAAAAAAAAAAAAAAAAGATGGCTCAAACGGAAGAACAGATCAAAGCACCAGAACAAATAAAACTAAGCAATGAAGAGATAGCCAACCTATCAGATGCACAGTTCAAAGGACTGGTAATCAGGATGCTCACAGAATTGGTTGATTTGGTCACAAATTAGATAAAAAAATGAAGGCTATGCTAAGTGAAATGAAGGAAAATGCACAGGGAATCAATAGTGATAGGACGAAAACTGGTACTCAAATCAATGGAGTGGACTAGAAGGAAGAAAAAAACAACCAAACAGAAAAGAAGGAAGAAACAAGAATTCAAAAAATGAGGAGAGGATTAGGAACCTCCACAACATCTTGAAATATTCCAACATCCAAATTATAAGGGTACCAGCAGGAGAAGAGGAAGAGCAACAAGTGGAAAACTTATTTGAACAAATAATAAAGGAGAACTTCCCCAATCTGGCAAAGGAAATAGACTTCCAAGAAGCTCAGAGAGTCCCAAAGAAGTTGGACCCAAGGAGGAATACACTAAGGCACATCATAATTACATTAGCCAAGATTAAAATGAAGGAGAGAATCCTAGAAGCAGCAAGAGATAAGGAGACAGTTACCTACAAAAGAGTTCCCATCAGACTGCCAGCTGATTTCTCAAAAGAGACCTTACAGGCAAGAAGGGACTGGAAAGAAGTATTCCAAGTCATGAAAGACAAGGACCTACATCCAAGATGGTTCTATCCAGCAAAGCTTTCATTTAGAATGCAAGGCCAGAAAAAGTGCTTCTCAGGTAAGGTCAAGTTAAAGGAGTTCATCATCACCAAGCCCGTATTATATGAAATGTTAAAGGGATTTAGCTAAGAAAAAGATGATAAAAAATATATACAGTAAAATGACAGCAAACTCACAATTACTAACAACCACACCTAAAACAAACAAACAAACAAAAAACTAAGCAAACAACTATAACAGGAACACAACCATAGTAATGGAGATCACATGAAGGGTTATCAACAGGGGAGTGGGAGGAGGAGAGAGGAGGAAAATGTATAGAGAATAAGTAGCATAGATGGTAGGTAGAAAACAGATACGGTGAGGGTAAGAATAGAGTGAGAACTGTAGAAGCTGAAGAACTTATGACACATGGACATGAGCTAAAGGGGGGAATGTGCGTGGAAGAGGGTGTGCAGGGAGGAAGGGAATAAAGGGAGGAAATGGGACAACTGTAATAGCATAATAAATAAAATATACTAAAAAAATCCTGTTGTTTATAAGCTATATGGTGTTCAGCATTTTGTTATAACATCCTCAATGGACTAAGACAATCACTGAATTATGGATGATAATGTTTATCTTCAAAGCTTGTCTGTGACCTATGAACTAACACACAGAGTGGTAAGCCACCTAGCACTTAATTAAGAACCAGCCATTTAATAACAGCTAACTAGGCACTCCAGCAGGTACTTGGACTATAAACTATAGTCCAAGACTAAAAACTGTAGTCTTGGACTATAAACTTGGACTTTATAAGCTATAAAGTTTATTCTTGTTCTCATTGTCCCAGCTTTAAAAGGGAGACAGCTATTAAAAGGTAAAGCAATAAATGGATTCTTACCTCAGACTACAATTGTCCTACCCTGTGCTTTGTGTTTTATAAGCCCCACCTTGGGTCTTCTCCAGCTGAGTATCTTCCCTCAGGCATATGCCTTGTCTCCTCAGAGCTGTTGCCCCTCTTCTAGACTTGCTCAGAGTACCAGGGCCCTGCAATTCCATGCCCAGTGGTCACAAACCTTCTTCCAGGGCTCATATTGCTGGTGAAAATGTAAAATGGTACAACCCTTTTGTAAAAGATTGTTTCTTATGCAGTTAAAAAATGCACTTACCTGTGATGCAGCCATTCCATTCCTAGATTTTTACCTGAAATGAAAGCATATGTTTATACAAATTCTTGTAAATGAATTTTTGTATAGATTTATACGATAGCCCAAAACTTGAGCAACCTGAATGTCTACCAACAGACGAATGGATAAACAAATTGTGGTATCCACACCTTGAGATTCTACTCAGAAAAAATGAACTATTGATACACTCAGTATTATCAATGTCAAAATAATTATGCACAGTGAAAGAATACATACAAAAATAATATACTCTGTATGATTCATTTACAAAAATCCTAGAGAATGTAAACTAATTTGATCAATGATTGCTTAGAAAGGAAGGCAAGGAAGATTTACAAAGGGGCACAAAGAACATTTCTGGAACAATGAATATGTTATCTTAATAGTGGTGTCAGTTTCACAGTCTTAGACATATATTGAAGCTTATCAAATTGGACTGAAAAACAGATGGTGAGGAGATTGCACTGGGATGGCAAAGTCCCTAGGATCAGCGAGGGGACCAAGGCTTCTACAGCCCCCAGCCTAGCACCTGCGGCAGGATACAGGAAGGAGAGTTAGATCATTAACTCCTTCCCCTATCAGAGCAGAGACGGCAGCCCAGAACCAGGAGGGACCTGGATGCTTGAAGTCACTGGGGGAATAGAGATGAAGTGGGGGACACACAGAGGCATACACATCTGCTGGGACTGTGGATGCTGGCACCATAGAAATTGAAGTGCCAGGCAACACCTGGAGAAAGGAGGAGTTGGGCTGTGTCAGACCCTGACTTGGATAGTCTCCAAACTGGTTGGAAAGTTGGGCTGTGTGAAAAGCCCTGTGCTTGTTAAGAATGGTGGGCAGATGCTTTTTAAGGAACTCTCGAGCACCAGCTGGCTCACTCTGAGGGTGATTAGAACTGCATGTGCCCAGAGGCTGAGTTGTTGAGTGGAACCTCATGCCTGAGATTGCCTCACGCTGAGCATCCAGAGGCTCTATTGGAGCAGCACACCCAAGACTGAGTGCAACAGAGTACCCAAGATTGAATCACATTGTGCTCCCAGAGACTGAGTGGCTGATTTGAGCCATGCACCTCACAGAGAACCTGGGCCAAGGGCTGGGCAACTGTGAATGTGGAGGCCCAGACCTGGTCCCCATCATCTCAAAACCATAGGAAAAGAAAAAAGCAAAGCCCAGCCCTATTCTTGTGACATCTAGGAAGACCAGCAGAATTTGCTGAACAGGCTTAAAGTCAGCAGAAGGCTAATTATTATTATTTTCTTTTTTTGTTCCTCGCACTTTTTTTTTCCTTCCCCCAAAATGAGACAATAAACATAGAGTTACAGTGGGTCCAGAGAGAAATCAAAAGGGGGAACACAAGGCTACACCCCAAATCTGAGAAACTGAGACAAATTTCCCTTAGCTATCCCATAGAGCTGGCATTTTATTATTATGTTATTATTATTATTTCATTATTTTTACCACTATTATTTTGTTAGTATTTATTAATTTCAGTTCCTAATGTTTACTTTTCCTCATTTATTTTTCTGTTTAATTGCATTGTTTGACTGGTTTTTCTTGTTCTCTCTTTATTGCATTTTTATTTTCTTCCTTTCATCACTCTTGTTTCAATAACATAAAACTCTTGATAGGGTACTTTCTATTCTGGTTATACAAATCATATAATTCTTGTAATACTATTGTTGTTCCAGTATTATTGTAAATAATTGTTGTTCCATACAATTGTATATACTACATAGCCACCCTCCTTCCTGAGCATTATTATTGTTGTGTTTAACTCTATTCTCTCCCACACTATGCCTACTTTCTATCCATTACTCTCACTATATCTCATCATCTAACTTTGCACAAGCATTCTGTTTCCTGGATTCAGCTCACAATCATTCTCCCCTCTAACAAGAGTCTTACCTATCTTTCACATTTTATAAAAAGTGGCTAGTTGGGTGAA
>PVIA01019540.1:0-10346 GCA_004024845.1 Tonatia bakeri | reverse complement strand
ATCCACTTTAGTGTTGATTCCTGTAAATTGTTCTCTATTTTAATTAGTGTATCCTTCTTTTCTGACTGGTCTTTCTTATGGATTCCATGCCCTTTTTATGCTGTTGAAATTCTCAATAAGTTCACTGAGCATCCTTATAACCAGTGTATTGAACTCAGCATCTAGTAGACTGCTTGTCTCCATTTCGTGTAGTTCTTTTTCTGTAGTTTTATTCTGTTCTTTCATTTGGGACATGTTTTCTGTCTCCTCATTTTGGTAGCCTCCCTGTGTTCATTTCTATGTATTAGGTAGAGCTGCTGTGTCTCCAAGGCTTGTTAGAGTGGCCCAGTGTAGTAGGTGCCCTGTAGGGTCCAGTGGCACAGCCCCCCTATTACCCAAGCTGGGTACTTAAGGTGCACCCACTGTGTGGACTGTGCACACCTGCTTGTTGTAGTTGAGCCTTGATTGTTGTTGGAAAATCCAAGGTTAGCCACTACATGTGTTCTGTCCAGTGTCACACTGCATAAATTACAAAAGGATCTGCAGATGGCTGCTACTTGTGCTGGGCTTGGAGGTACCCAGGTGAGGCCAAGCTGTGGACCAAGGCGCCAGGTGTGGGGAAACTTAGCAAGAGGCATGGGGCTCACTGAGGCCAGATGCTGCTTCTTTGAGAGAATTTAGGAAAATCTGAAGCATGGGCCAATACAAGCCATTCATATGGAAGCCACTGTAAACAACTTGGGTGGGCTCAAAAGTTGGGTGGGGCAGGGGCTCAGGGAATCACCAGAGTGGGACACACTGCCTGCTGGCTCCATGGCTCTTTTGGGGAGGGCTCTGAAAAGGAACAATGGCCTATGCCCTCCTTTCTGTCTGGGAGAAATCACCTGTGATCTCTTGCCCTGATGCCAGACAATTCAGTTCTTCCCCATATGTCTCTGTTGCTTTTCAGTCTGCTGCCCCATGCTACTCTCAGCTCAGAGGGAGGGAGTCCAAGTAAGTCTATGCACAGGCCCTTTAAGCGAGACTTTCTAAGACTCCAGCAGTTTCTGTCTTCCACAGTCTCAATCCCCACTGGTTTTTACAGCCAGAATTGATGGAGACTTACCTTCCTGGCACTGGAACCTTGGGATGGGTGGCCCATTGTGGGGCTGGGACCACTTGCCCTGGAGATATCCCTCCCAATTTTTATCCACAACATGTGGGTGGGGGACCAACCTGTTCTACATCTCCACCCTTCCTACCAGTCTCCTTGTGTGTTTTTTTCTTTAATTCCATAGTTGTAGGACTTCCATTCAGCTTGATTTATGATGGTTCTGAATGATGATTATTCTATGGTTTAATTATAATGTTGATGTGGTTGTACAAGAAGGTGAGCCATGTTTATCTATGCCACTGTCTTGTCCAGAATCTCAAATTCATGGCTCTTTAGCCAGTTCCCAGTTGTAAGCCAGTTCACAGACACAAAGTTCTCTAACCAAGGAAGGATCCTACAATGCAGCTACTGATACATACCATGAATTTTATCCCAAGAATGTTGTGATAATTTATCAGGGTAACTGTACTGCAGAAAAAGAAATACCCAGACCTTCTGGTGACTATAAGATACAGAATGTGAAGGTATACTGGTCCCTAAACAACTGAAATAACTACTATAATCCATTGATAATATGGAACCTATGGAGTTCATATGATATATGGAGTCTGAGCTTGAACATGTTTTATGGTGGGAATAATGATGTGTCCTATGGTTATCTCCCCAAACTCAGAATATATAACAGGAATCGATATACTTATTTATTAGCAGAATACCCAAACTGTTTCTGTGACCCATGAATTGAGAATTATTATAGGAGTAAAATCCAAGTAAAATCCCCTGTGTAGCCTGTACCACTACCACAATAGTTAAATAAAAGTAATATTGTACCTTTGGAGGAACTGCTAAGATCAATGCCTTATCAAAAACTGAAATATGGTATAAAGACAATTTCTATCACATTCCCATTTAACTCAGCTGTTTGGCCACTGTAAGTCATATCATTTTGTGAAAAATTATCACAAATTCAATAAAATAACACCAAGAGAAGCTGAGGGTCCATATGTGTCATCTTTATCGGTATACAGTTATTGACATGGAAAATGCATTCTTTATCATTTCAATCAATAAACAAAATCAGAAACAGTTTACATTAACAGGATAGAAGTATACATTTAATGTTGCCCCAGAGCTATGTTAAATTTTCTGCTCACTCTCATGCATAGTCCAGAGGATAGTTGATTCTCTTGATATCTCAAAGAACATCACACCAGTTCATCACATTTGTGATATTATGCTTAGTGAACTCAGTGAATAGGAAACAGCAAATACATAAATACTTTCACAAGATATACCATGCCAAAATATAAGGGATGAACCTTGGAAAAGTCCAGGGGCCTTCCAGACTGTTGAAGTTTCTAAGGGTGCAGTGGTATGGGGCATGTCTGGCTATCCTTTATAAAATAGGCTATAAGCCCCTGCATTTGCTTCATCTGCCATGAAGAAGCAGGCACAATGCTTGGCGAGCCTCTTTGGATTTTGAAGGTAATGTCTACCATATTGCATGTTCTGCTCTGTCCCATTTACCAGGAACCTTGTAAGGCTCCACTCTTGGAAGTCCCAGAGCAAGAAACAGCTTTGGAGCAGGTCCTAAATGCAGTGGAAGTTGATCTGTCACTTGGGTCATATGACCCAGGAGACTGAATGCTATTCAAAATGTCATATTTCTAGTAGGCAGAGAAGCAGTATAAAACCTATGGCAAGCATCATTAGAAAATCACTGTTAATATCACTACGGATTATGAGTAAGACCATGCCCTTCTCTTTTAACAACAATTTTCCATTTGAAAAATAGCCATTGGTTTACTACCGGGCCCTGAAAGATACTGAACACCTCACCATGGGACACAAAATAACTATACAAACCAAACCTGTCCTCATGGACTGAGTGCTATGTGACTCACCAAACAACAAAATCTCTCAGAAACAGCAAAATTTTGTTAAAAGTGGAAGTGAAGAAATTCTACATGTAGAATGTTAATATGAGTAATGTTGATATGTTAATATGAGGAGCAATGTAGACCTACCCCAGAGTAAAACAAGCAAAACTGATGAAATTATTTAATAAGCTAATTATTTAAAGTCCCTGGAAATTGTCAGAGGGCAAACAGGAAATGCAGAAACATTTCTTCGAGAAAATCTACTAAAACTCAACAAGAACTGCAAGAATCTGTGGCACTTCAGCCAATACCTATTCCCTCCGTCCCCATCTCTCAGCTGGCTTTAGTGTAAGCTCCCTTCCAGGAGGATGTAGACAAGAAGACAGGTGTCTTTCACCCCTCAGTTCCAAGTCAAGGATAACCATGTCTCATTGGTAGAAGCAAGTCACCAACACTTCTTCTCCTCTCACTCCAAGTAGAAGAGGCTAAATATCTGGTGAACATACCAAGAAGCTGAGGCACTGTTCCTTCACCCAGATCCCATTTAGAGGGCAGAGGCTCTGCACTATCATGGCAGGCCAGAATACTATGGTCCCTATTGCCCATGCTCCAGCTTACTCTAAAAGTAAAGGCTCCATGTCCAGAGAAGCAGCAGGAGAAGCCTTGAGGCTGCTGCATCCACACAGTTCCCAGAAAATGACTCAGAGATTTTTCTCAAAGGAGAGGCAGTATATAATAACAGAGAGCTCTGAAGTTCTCTTCATAGAAACTGACTGAATTTGAAACAGCATGTGAGGAAGTTCAAGATTAAGGATGCTCTTTAAAGCAATGCTCATTTTGGTAGTAAACAATTAAGAAGAGAATAACTCCATGAAGTCAGCAAGGTAAACTGTAGGACAAAAATCTTACCAGAAAGAACCAGGAAAAGAGAAAGCTAATACTAACCCTCCAGGGATCAAAACAAACCTCACATGTGTGCCTCAAAAACTATCCCTACAGAATTGCCCAAATTTAATTGGATCAAACTGGAGCAATTTAAGCCCCAGGGCATTGTCTAAAACAATAGCACAACCAACCAGAACATACGTGGAGCCTAACGACTGAGTGTGGTACCAACAGAGGTAGACAGCTTAACAGAGAGATCAGGGAGAGTAATATTCAAAGGCAACCCTGCTAAAACACATGCTCACGTCTGCACTTTCTGAGGAGCAATATCAAAGGCTTCACACTGCATGGAAAATACACTTCACTAACACAATCGAGTCAAGTAACTAAACAAATAAATAAACAACAGAAACAAGCCACAGATATAAGAGAGGAAAGTCAATATCTAGAGTTGCTACACTATATCACCAAAAACACCCAGCATTCCATGAAAATTTATGGCACATGCATAAAAAGAGGAAAGAGTGACCAATATACAAGAAAAAAAGCAGTCAACAGAGAGTGCCTGAGAGAGTGATAGGATGTTGGATATAAGGAGGAAAACAATTATGCTAGCTACTATAAATACATTTAAATAAATTAAAATGAAATCATGCTGCAAAATGAAGTTGTGTTAATAACATTGCATCAGAGAATATCACTAAAGAGACAAAATTATTTTTTAAAAAAGAACCAAGTAGAAATTCTGAAGTTGATAGTACAATATTCTAAATGAAAAAAAATCACTAGCAGGTTCAGACAGTAGATTTATATTGGAAACAAAATGGTGCTCCCCTCATGAGAAAGTCACAGAAACACCCACCCAGCAACTGGCAGATCCAAAATCTGCATCTGGAGGCTTGCTAGGGGCCTTCCATGCTTAGTACAGGGAAATAATCCTGAACAGACTCAGACTAGTGGCTGAGGAAAGGGGAACACACACACCATCTTCCCTGAAATCTGAAAGGCACCTGCTATGGGAGATCCAGGAATCACAGCCCCATTTCCTCCAAAGCCCTCTCAGAAATAGTCCTGTCTGCAACTACTCTAATATTGACATCAGGCCAGCAAGGCAGAGACAGGGACAGGACGATCCTTTGGTGAATTGGGACATTTGCTGACACACCCCTGGACCTGCTGCTGATAAAAGCCAGCTTTGCAGAACAACTGGGCCAACCCTGGGAGCAACCAAGCTTGGAAAAATCAGTCAAAAACTGTTGATTGCTTTTATCTTTGGGTCACTTTCAGCTTTGAAAATGTTGTGGGGTCCAGATGTGAACAGCACCTGACATTGGCTTACAGACCTAGAGATCAGAAGAGTATTCAAAGACAGAAACCATCAGTTAAGCATTAAACTCTGCTGGGACTAATCTACTTTGTTCCTTTTTTTCTTCATTATTTCACTATTTTTTCCTTTTTCAGTCTTTTTATTATGTTTTACCTATTTTTCTTTTTCCTTTAGTTTTAGTTTGCTAATTTTTCTTTTACATTTCCTATTTTACTCTTATCTTTGATTACTCCATTGTTCCCTTCTCTCCTTTTGTTATTTTTGTTACTTTTTCTGTGTTCCTTTTCCCCATTTTTGTTTTTCAATGCATTACTATTATTAGTTCCCTTCCCTTTCTCTGCTCATAGTCACTTTTCTTTCCTTGGGCTTTTCTCGTATTCTTTTTCCTTTTCCCCTTTATCAACTAATCCATTTCTCTTTCCACATTTATTATTCTTTACTCTCTTGTCATTGATAGTGCTGTTGTGTTTGGGAGAGTTCATGTCGTGGTGTTGTTTTTCTTTTTTCTTTTTTTGCCAGCACCTATACAACATGGTGGTTGTATAGAAAAACATGGTGGGTGTTGAGCCTCTTAGTCAGCCAGCCAGAGGCAAGTTACCAGCAACAAATAGGGCAATAGCAACCAGTACCCAAATACAACAGGTGCCCACATAAGTCAAACAAATGATATCCCTCGAGCATCCTGATCAGGAGATTGAGGAGTGTACACCACTGGATCCCACAAGGCTCCTAACACAGAAGGCCACTCCACAATACAGAGTGTCAGAGCAGATCAATCTAATACATAGACACAAACACAAAGCAATAACTACAATTTGGAAACAAAGAAAAAAAATAACAAAACAAAAGGAGGAATCTCCAGAAAAAGAGCTAAGTGAAATAGAAGCAAGCTATTTATCAGGCATAGAGTTCGAAGTAATGGTTATACAGATGCTTAGAAAACTGTAAGAATTACAAGGGGCTTACTGAGAAATACATCAACATGAAGGACATAGAAAACTTGAATAAAAACTGCTTGTAAATGAAGTATGGAATATCTGAAATGAAGCATACACTAGAAAGAATTTAAAGCAGACTAGATGAAGCAGAGATTTAAATAAGCAAGTTTCAATAAAGGATAGAAAAAATAGTCAGCTCAAAAAAATAAAAAAAGACTGAAGAAAACTGAGGATAGTTTAAGAGCATTTGCACAACATGCAATATAACAGTATTTGCAGCATAGGGGTAGCAGCAGGAGAAAAAAGGGAGTTAGGGAAAGAAAAACTACTTGAGGAAAAAAGACAGAAAACTTCCCTAATTTGGTGAGGGAGTCACACCATTTCAGGAAGCACAGAGAACTCAAATGAGAGGAACTCAAACAGGCGCAAACCAAGACACATCACAATGAAAATGTGAAAATTTAAAAACAAAGAGAATCTCAAAGGCATCAAGAGAGAAACAGCTAGTTACCTACAAAGGAGCTTCAATAAGGCTCACAGTAGATTTCTCACAAAAAAAAAAAAAAATTACATGCCAGAAGGAATTGCATGAAATATTCTAAATAAAACAAGAACTGGAGATCCAAGATGGTGGAGGAGTAGCTGGAAGTTACACTGACCTACTCCCAGGACAAACCAGAAGTTATAATTAAATTACAGAGAAATCATCCAGAATAAGCAACTGAACACTAGCTTGAGAGAAGCCTTATAACCATGAACGGACAGAAGAGACCACTCCACCACAATGAGACTGGTAGGAAGTGTGGAGTGGAAAGAAGAGGACTGGCTGGACCCCCACAGGTGGCTGCTAAAGTTCTGGATGAATATTTAAGTGTACAGATGGTTCTGTCAAAGAAGTTTGGGGTCTAAAACCCAAGCTGGGCTCCCCAGGCTATTGCACAAGAGCCAGAAAGGAACCCAGATAATATTCAGCTGTGGAAAAAAAACGGGTTTTCTGTATGTCAGGGAGAGATGGCTAGAGAAACAAAGAGCTGTTTAAAAGGCCAATGGAGGTGTTGTAGGAGGAGTCCTGATCCCCTTCTCCAGTGCTTGGGGGAGAATTTGGCTGATCTGAGGAGAGACAGAGCAGGAGACCACTGATATCGCAACATTTATGAAAACAGGGCATCAGAAGTTGACCAGACATTGAATAAACAGACGGTAGGAGGACGTCTTTGGGAACAAAAGGGACCTGTGCTAGACCCAGGAGAGTGGAGTTGCTGCCCCGTCCCCGTCCCCAGACAAGGTTCAGGAAGCAGAAGTGCAGGAGTTGTGGGCACCCGCGAACTTTACGGGAACAGTGAGTACCCAGTCTGCCGGACCAAGAGAGACCTTGCCATGGGGGTGGAGGCCTTGCTGTGGGCGCCTGCGCCCCCAACCAGGGGAGTGTGTGGTTTTGGGGAAGACTGAGACCCCACGGCCGGGAACAAGGGAAGGGCTTCTGGAGCTGAGGTGATTTGGAGCGGTCGCACCCCCTGCCGGGGTTGCTGACTTTCAAGGTGGGGAGCCCAGAAAATACACAGCGCTTTGTGGGTTCCCGGGACACGGCAGTGGGGGCAAAGGGAAATACGTGACCCCTCCCAAACCCCGGAGGGTCCATCGCGAAACCAGAGGAAAGACGGGGCTTCCCTCGAACGTAGAGCCCACAGAGGTGAAGTACGGGACTCCTCGCAGTCCCGGTCCTGGCACCGTAAACCCGGAAGAGAGGCGGGTGCTTCACTGAGGGTAGAGCCTGTGGTGGCGAAGCTGGGGGAGGGACGCAACCCCTTGCCATCTCCACAGCTCGCGCACTGAGCCCAGATGGAGGCAGCAATCGTTTCTGGGAAAAGCTGCTGGCCAGCCCTGAGTCTGACTGAGTTCTGTTTCAGAAGGGTGAAACATATTCTTGCTGCCCCTCAGCCTGCTTGAGCTGGCAGGAACAATGCAACAAGAGGGTTTTTTTTGTTTGTTTCTTTGCTTTTTTAATTTGCTTTTGTTTTGTTGTTGTTTCTTTGTTTATTTTTTCTTTTTCTCTGTGTGAGTGTGTGTGTTTTCTTCTTCTTTTTTTCTTTCTTTTTTCTTTTTTCTTCTCCCCCTTATCCTACTGTTGTTGTTTGATTGTTTGATTTTATCTTGTTTTCATTTATTAAGCAACTTTTTTATTTTTTTAAACTCTTATTATTTTTATATCTCTCAATTCCTTATGATTCTCTTCCATCCATCTTAGTACTATTACTTCTGCTCAAAATCCATCTCTCCTGCAATACATCTTCTGTTCTTTGTTGTTGTTGTTGTTTATTTGTTTTTGTCTGCAAATTTATACTATCTTTTTCTCTTTTTTCTGACATTTTTTATTTCAATAGTATTTTTTTTCTTTCTACATAATTTTCTTTGCTTGGCTGGTTATACTATCATTTGATAGGTTCCCCCTATTACCTCATTCATAGTGTGTGGATAATTTACTGTCCCTCACTTGGGTCCCATTGGTACACCACTCAAGATTCTGTGCTCCTTATTCTTGTTGTCTAGATCTCATAGAATCTGCCACAAGACTGTTGCTTCAATATTACTGTAAATAAGACTTATTCCATACACTTGAGAATACAACTTAACACCCCTCACAGATCTTGGCTCACCTCGCAATTTCCTAAACACTTTTAATGTAGGGGTTATTTCTATTCTTTTACAGACTACTCCTATTTACTATTCTTTATTCCTACCTTACCACAGAATCTGACCTCTTGCAGCCTCATAGCTTTCTAGATCTAACTAACAACACTTTCCTCTCCACTTAGAGTCTTATCTTCTTTCCATACCTTTTAAAATGTGGATAGTGGGGTGGAAGATCACAATTTGCACTATATATAGACAAAGGATCTCCCATCTCTTCTCTACTGGCTGCTACTGTAAATATCTTAGAATACTGGTTTGCTGTCTTAACCCATTTTGCCTTACTCCTCCAACTGATCACAAAAAAGAGCAGAGGGAAGCTGTGAACACCAGGATACCCGAAAGAGACTGCACCACTGAATCTCACAGGTATTCTACAACAGAAGTTCACACCACAAACACAGGAAACCAGAAAAGATCAATTTAAGAAACAGAGGCTAACAAGAAGAGTCTCACGAACAATGAGAAGACAAAGAAACAATCTGCAAATGAAGGGAAAGGAGGAAGCCTCAGAAAGAATGCTACATGAAATAGAGACAACTCAACTATAAGATATTAGGTTCAAAACAATGATTATAAGGAAGCTCAATGACCTCACAATGACCTACCAGAAACTACAGGAAAGCTACAATGATCTCACTGCAAAATATATCAATATGATATAGGAAATAGAAACTATCAACAAGGGCCAAGAGAAAATGAAGAATACAATTTCTGAACTGAAGAACACAGTAGAAGGAATGAAAAGCAGGATCAATGAAGCAAAAGATTGGATCAGCAAGCTAGAGGACAAAGTAGAAAAAACACCCAGAAAGAGCAAGAAAAGGAAAGGAGGCTCAGAAAGAATGAAGAGAGATTAAGAGAAATGCAAGACAATATGAAACATAATAATATTCATATAATAGGGATACCAGAAGAAGAAGAACAAGAGGTAGAAAACCTACTTCAAAAAGTAATGATGGAAAACTTCCCTAATTTGATGAGAGAAAAACTCACACAAGTCCAGGAAACACAAAGAGTCCGAATCAAGAGGAACCCAAAGAGGTCCACCTCAAGACACACCATAATTAAAAAGGCAAAATTTCAAGACAAACAGAGAACATTAAAGGCCACAAGGGAGAAACAGGAAGTAACATACAAGGGAGCCCCTCTAAGGCTAACAGCTGACTTCAAAGGAAACACTCCAAGCCAGAAGAGAATAGCAAGAAATATTCTAAGTAATGAGAACCAGAGGTCTGCAACCAAGGCTACTTTACCCAGCAAGACTCTCAATCAAGATAGAAGGTGAAATAAGAAGCTTCCCCAAAAAAAGCAGTCTAAAAGAATACACCTCCACCAAACCAGCTCTGCAAGAGATGCTAAAGGGACTGCTTTAAGGAAAGGAAGGAAAAAAGACAGAGAGAAAGAGGGGAACACATGTACATAAATGGCAATGAATAAGATTCTATCAATAATAACCTTAAACATAAATGGATTAAATGCTCCAATCAGAAGACATAGAACAGCTGAATGGATAAGAAAGCATGACCCACATATATGCTGCCTACAAAAGACCC
>PVIA01019539.1:0-10346 GCA_004024845.1 Tonatia bakeri | reverse complement strand
ATATTTCATTGTATATATGAACCACTATTCTTTATCCAGTTATCTATGGATGGGCAGTTAGGTTGCTTTCCCATTTTGACTATTGTAAATAATGCTACAGTAAAGATATGGTTGTATATGTCATCTTGATTGAGTGTTTTGGGCTTCCTTATATAAGTACCCAGAAGTGGAATTGCTGGATCTCTCTTTATCTCATGTTATAGCCTTTGTTTTAAGTTCTATTTTGTCTGATATGAGTATTGCTATCTCAGCTTTATTGTTTATTTGTTTCCACCTTCATGAAATATCTTTTCCCATCACTTTACCTTCAGTCTGTGTGTCTTTTGATCTGAAATGACTTTCTCATAGACAACATATATAAGGGTATTCTTTCTTAACCACTCAGCCACTTATGCTTTTTGATTAGAGTATTAATCTATTTGCATTTAATGTAATTATTGATAAATATGCATTCATTGACATTTTATTATTCATAATTTTGATCTTTTTACTCCTTCTTCACAAAGAAGACCCTTTAACCTTTCTTGTAATTCTGGTTTGCTGGTGATAAACTCCTTTAGTTTTTTTTTTTTGAGGGGGGGTGCTTTATCTGTACTTTGACTTTAAATGATAGCTATGCTGGGTAGAGTAGTCTTTGCTATAGGTCCTTGCTTTTCATCACTTTGAATATTTTGTGCCAGTCCCTTTGGTCTGCAAAGTTCCTGTTGAGATTCAGCTGACAATCTTATGGGAGCACCCTTGTAGGCAACTAACTGCTTCATTCTTGCTGCTTTTACACTCTCTGTCTTCAACCTTTGCCATTTTAATGATGATGTGCTGTGGTGTGGGCCTCAGGGTTTATCTTGTTTGGAACTCTCTATGCTTCCTGGACTTGGGTGTCTTTTTCTTTCACTAGTTAGGGAAGTTTTCAGTCATTGTTTCTGCAAATTGGTTTTCTATTCCTTGCTCTCTCTTGTTCTTCTGGTACCCCTAAGTGGTGAATGTTGTTATTCTTAATGTTGTCCTGGAGGTCCCTTTAGCTATCCTCATGTAAATTCATTTTTCTTTTTGCTGTTCTGAATAGGTATTTTCTGTTACCTTGTCTTCCAAACCACTGATTCAGCCCTCTGCTTTATCTAGCCTGTTGTTGACTCCTTCTAGTGTATTCTTCATTTCAGTTATTGTATTCTTCATTCCTGACTGGTATTTTTTGCAGTTGCTATGTCTTTTTGTTTGTTTGTTTTTGAGGTTCTTGCTAAGTTCCTTGAGCATCATGATAACCAGGATTTTGAATTCTGTGTTTGGTTATTTGCTTGCCTCTATTTGTTTTAATTCTTTTTCTGAGTATTTTCCATGTTCTTTCATTTAGGACATGCTTCTTTGTCTCCCATTTTGGCTACTTTCCTGTGTTTCTTTCCATATATTTTGTATATATGCTATGTCTCCCAGTCTTTGTGAGGTGGCATTATATAGTAGGTGTCCTGTAATGGCCAGTGAGGCAGCCTCCCCAGTAACCAAACCTGGGCATTCCAGGTTAGCTTCCCATGTGTGCATCCTTCTGTTATATTTGAACCATGATTGCCAAAGGCACATCTATGGGAGAAATTGATCTCCGGGCTGATCAGCCATGGGGACTGGCTGTGACTACAGTGGAGGAGCTGCTGTACAGGGGCTGACCCATGGAACAGAACTTGCTTCAGCAGGGCACTGGTACCTGCCTTGAGTGTGTCACCTGTGAACATTAAGTGGTGCTCTGGCATGGTCTGAAGCTGACCACTGGGTGCACTGGCTTTGGGAACTCCTGGGAGGTAGAGGCCAAAGGCAGACATTGCCCTCTGACATGAGCTACTAAACAATCTTCAGATGGCTGCTATTTATGGTGGGCTTGGAAGTGCACAGGAAATGCCAAGCAGCAATGGAGTCTAGCTGTTGCTTGTGCTGGGTTTGGGGGCACTTAGCAAGTGGTAAGTGCATGGCAAGCCAAGGTCAGATGTTGACCTTTGAGAGAATTTAGGAAAGTTCACAGCATGGGCCAAGACAAGCCATTTGTTTGGTAAAGCCACTGGAAGTGACTTCGGTGGGTCCACAAGTTGGGTGGGCTGGGGTTTCAGGGAATCAACAGGGCAGGAAAACATTGTTAGCCAGAGTCATGGAGACTCAGATATAGTACCTACCTGCACCTTCAGGGTGAGGGCCCAGAAAATGATTGACAGCATTGCCAACAGTTCTGTCTGGGAGGAAGCTGCCCTTCCATTCAGGCAATTCAGTTCCTCCTTATTTGTCCCTGGCATCTTTCTAGCTGCCATGCCAATGCTGAGCTCAGAGCAAGTAAGTCCATGTGTGGGCTCTTTAACAGCAATGCCTGGGACTCCACCAAACTTGATCTCACTCAGGAAAATCACTGCTGGTTTTCACAGCCACCCATTGTAGGGATTTCTCTTCCTGGTGCTGTAACCCTTTCTGGGGAGCCTGTTGTGAGGCTGGGACACAAGCGGGACCTCTACAGTCAAGATATCCCTCCTTATTTTTAACCATCTCATACGGGTGTGAGACCTGCCAATTCCATGTCTCCACTCTTCTTATCAGTCCCAACTTGGCTTCTTCGGTATATCTTTATTTATAGAAATTCTGTTCAGCTAGACTTCAGGTGGTTTCAAATGATGGTTGTTTTGTAGTTTAGTTGTAATTTTGATGTGGTTGTGGGAGGAGGTGAGTACAGCATTTATCTACCCTGCCATCTTGACCAGAAATAAAAAACGAATTAGTTTTATAATTAACCACATTCATTATTTTTTGATGTTGTTAAAATAAACACCATAAATTGATTTTCTAAAGTTTCATATTCCTATCCTATACCAGTTCTTTAAAAACAGGGGATTTTCTTGTTAATGTATATATTATACCTGTATAGTTTGTATATATTATAAATATATATATTATAAATGTATAGCTTGGATATATTACCCTCACTTAATTCCACATCACTTTTATTTGCCACTTAGTGTATGTTATCAATATATCATGTAAATGTCTTGATTTTCTTTTTTTTTTTTAAGATTTTATTTATTTATTTTTAGAGAGGGAAGGGAGAGGGAGAGAGAGAGAAACATCAATGTGCGGTTGCTGGGGGACATGGCCTGCAACCTAGGCATGTGCCCTGACTGGGAATAGAACCTGCAATGCCTGGTTTGCAGCCCACGCTCAATCCACTGAGCTACACCAGCCAGGGCAGTAAATGTCTTGATTTTCAAGCAAAGGCCAAGACAAAACACAAAATCCTCAATGTACCCATAATTATTTAACACCACCATGATTTAAGGTTTGATCAGTCAGGAAATACTAATTTGCAGGGCAAAGGAATTAAATGCTAAGAAACTAGAAGCAAATTGAGCATTTATAATAATTGTGCTTCTATAGTTTTGCAGAAATATGCTTCTATGTCCTATAAAAATAGAAAATGAAAATATCATAAATCAACATTGCTATGTTGCATTTTATGCCTGCAAAGCATACTTTTTTTCTTTCTGAATATTTCAAAATCTTTGACAGTTAAACTAGTTATGCTAAGTAACTTTGGCCTAGAAAATAGAAACTATTTTTATAAGATTTCAATTATTAGAATAAATTAGTACTGCTTAACTTTGTTTATTCTTTTTAGCCAAATGCAATTGCTAATTAATTCCTTAGGTTTATCTTCATGGTATTAAGTCCAATCTGAATTTCAGCTCAAGACTATGGAACTTCATTCATAAAATGAGCATGCCAGTAATTGTTTAAATAAGTGAGAGAATCAAATAAGAACATAGAGGTAAAGGTCTAATCACAGTGTTTGCTACAGAATTTATGGTCAATGGATCAGAAGAATAACTGTTATGGGCTATTTGAGAGGCAGTGCTTTCATTTATTTATTTTTTGTTAGTATGTCCACTTGCTATGTTATTCCTGAGGAACAAATCAGGCCCTCAATTATTTAATGACTCCATTTTCAATTAAGTATAATTATGTGGCTGCACATGTCTTTCCATTCTTGAATCTAACCTTATAAATAACCACTAATTATAAGAATTATGAATTTATTTTGCTGGACACAATGACCGGCATATATAAATTAAGCATTACTTTTAGAGGTTTTTTAAAATCTTTATCTGAATTTAGGGTTTTGAGAAATCCCAAATGCACCTTTCTGTTTATCTCAAAATACTGAAGAAAAAACGTGCATTAAAACAGGATAAGCTGAAGCTATCATGAGAGTAACGGAAAAGGAGATAGAGAAGAGAAGGAAAAGAAGAGAGAGAGGGAAGACAAGAAAAGAGTTTAACTTGAGTCTCTGTGCCTTTCACATGAGTGGCTGGCTGTTTACACACTTTTGGAAGGCACAAATAGTATAAATTTAGACAGTATCTGAATTGCTTCTGATAAACAAGGAATTAATGTGATAAATTTATTAATGATTTGAAGGGACTCTTTTAAGGAAACAAATCTGTCAAAATGAGAAAATAAAGATTCAAAGTGTGAATTTCACATGTCACCACTTAAATTCTTTCTGAGGAATCCTGTTGCTCCCAATATAAATCACAACATACTCCATGGCCTTCATTATATAACACTTGCTTATCTCTCCAGACGTCACCATATACACACTTTATAAAATTTGCTTAAAACCAGAACTTTATGTAGCACCCGAATTTTTCTTGTTGTCTCATTTCAATTGGCTTCTTCACAAGTCATTCCATTACCCAGCATGCACTCATCTCTTATCTTCTAACTCCTGCTTATCTTCAAGATTTCAGTGCAGGTGTCCTTATTTGTGAAATCTTCTTGATTATAGGTTAGTTATTTAAACTAGAGGAGGCCAAATACAAATTGAGTTTCAGATAAACAATGCATAATTTTAATATATATAATATGTCCATGTAATTATATACATATGTATACCAAAAAAAATTACCAACAGTAACATCACTTATCTGAGATGCAAATTTAACTGGGTGTCCTATGCTTTTTTTGTTGTTGCGGTTAAATATGACAATTTTCCTCTCTTCTGTGTCATCACTGACTAGGCCCCATCACGCCCCTTTTCAGTGCCTCACTAGGACCTTCTGCATAGTCTTCTGGTTTGCTTCCCTCACTACACACATATCTTGAAGGCATGAATTGCCTCATTCCCTTTGTATCTTCAGCACTTGCACAGTAAATCACACACAATGGAAGCTTAACATTAATTCCTTCCCTTAGTGTGAGGCATATCATTTATAACACTAAACATCAACCTTTATCTACTGTGTATTAACACGGAATTTTTTTTTTTCTGCTTGAAGGAAAAGCTTTGAACTTTTCTCATGTATTTTTCAGGAGTGGAAAAATGCTGGGTCTACTACATGTTTTCTGGCCTGTTATTTTATCCTATTCCACTGGTATCAGGATTTCATCTTTAGGATCTAAGAACAGCTTGAAATCAAAAGGTTTTTATTACTCGCTGGTAACTCAGCATGAAAAAAAAATGCTAGTTCATTTTAGAACTGACCTTTTTTACACCTATAGTGTCTATTCTGAAACTTATCTTTCCTAAATAGAAGGAGAAAAAGAGAGAGATCACGGTCAAGTTTAAATCCCTTGTTATTACATAAATCTTTTATGCTGTTTTTTTATTCACTTGTGAGGAAAGAGGTCTTTTCTGACAGCTAGCTTTACATGAACCATTCCTGATTCCATTGTGACAATCAATTCTTGCTCCATTGTTCTCTCTCGAGTTATAGCAGTCTCCCAGGAGTTTATACTCCAGCACCATCAGTCAATGATATACTTAGAATGAATAATTTGTTCAGTTTCTAATACAGAAATTATTTTCTCACAAAGAGTTTAAGATTTATTGTGAAATAATATAAAGTTACAAATCTATATATTTTGGTTTATGTTGTGGTCAACTAGAAACTTAAGACTTTTTCTTTGTTAGTTTTTCTGTTATATTTATTCCAGGACACTTTTATTCCTAGGCAATTATTATAAATTCTACACATACACAAATGTTTACTCTGAAGCAGACTATATGACTATGTTCACATTAATATTTATTCTTCAGTATTTCTGAATAATTTCTTTATTTGTCAAACCTATCTTGAATATTTTCCCTACCTTGCAGAATAATACTAACTACTTCTAAATTTGTATTGTCATAAACTGATGGATGGTCATTCTCTGAATGTCTTGTTGAAATCTTCCAAAAAAAACTTGGCTTCTTAATATAATAGATACACCAACTCAAGGCACACTTGTAGAAACCTTTTATTTTAAGGGTAAACAATATGTTACATCATGAGAAATTGAGTGTGGGCTTTTACTCTGTGAAGTCTAGGAAATAGTTCATGTGCAAGATCCTCAAGGGCCCTGTTTCTCCAACTTGAACCACCGAGATCTATGCAAAGACATCTGCATCTGGGGAGAGCTCAAGCCAAGTGTGTCAAACTGGTTAGGCCAGTTATAAATCATTAGTAAAGAAATCATCCCAGAGTTTCCGATCTTAATCAGAACATCTTACATTTAAATGTCCTTATCTTAACTGTCCTCTACCAAGAGTCAAAAAATTAGACATCCAAGTATCCCAAAATAAAAGTACAGTTTTCCAAGTCTAGATATAAAACAGCTGTCTCCATAACTTTTCATATGCATGTTTCCTTTTACTAATGTTTAAAAACAAAAACAAAAATAAAAACATGACTATAAAATAGAAACTTGATCTTATGAATGGAAAAAAATATAGTTAACATGTTTATTTAAAATCTCACTAATCAAGGTCAGCCATTATTCATGCAATTCAATTTGACCTAACCATTCTTAAAAAATGTGTCCCATTTTTTTCTCAGCTGTGTAACTGGTATTCTCTTTTGGTCAATGTCTTGGATTTTTAGTATACTTGCAGCTGGCACAGATAAGATTTTTTTCTTTCATTATATTGTTATTAATCTCTTTTTCTCCCATTACAAACTCACCATTTTCCTCTATTTGAGTGAATTCCAAAGAAATATTGTCTCGATGATTAGTCGTCAGTGTGTAATGAAGAATGGTTTTCAGCTGCCCCAGTCACCCTGGAGCCTCCAGCCATGCTGTCCCTATGCCGCTTCCCTATGCCGCTGACCTGCATAGTCCACAGTTACACTCTCGTAATTCTCAATAATATTAAGATGTGAATTAATCTATTATTCAATTGCTCACTCATTCACTGAGCCACGAGTAACTGCTAAGCACATGTATACCCCTTGGCAACCACAGTGCTCGGTAATGGAGAAACAAGTGCGATAGGGTTCCTGCTCTCATGCATTTGTAGATTGAGAGAGAATACAAATGGGAAAACAGGAGATAATAAAAGATTTGGTAAGTGCTATAGTGGAATTTCTGATGGATTGAAGTGCCCAAGAGGTACCTGAGGTGGGGTGTCAGAGAAAATTTTCTGGAAAAGAATGTTAGCTATAACATAAACGGTAAAGAGCAATTAAATAGGAAATGATAGGCTGGTGTTATAGAGATATAGAACATTCCAGACAGATGAATCAGAAAGAGTTCGGCAGAAATACCATATGCCCTGAGCAAGAGACAGAAAATGAGGGAATGAATGAGAATGAGGGAGAGAGGCAGAGAAAGAGTATAACAGATTGGTTATGTTTGTGTAATGTAAGCGCAGGAGGGAAGCTCTAAGAGAAGACACTGGGGTAGCGAGATAAAACACGTCCTTACAGGGACTGGGACACAATATTAATGGTAGGGAGGAACATGACTTACCAATTCCATCAGGAGAAGGATTTGGTAAAAACTCTTAACTTTCTAGTCTTCCACAAGTCTGTCAGAAGAGAATGGTTCATGTAACACAAACATGTTTCTCCACATTAGCATGGTTTTCACTCTTGGCTCTTCCTGGGGAGTCTTTAAATTTCACATTCTGTTTGATGTGGTGACCACCTGCCTTCACCCCATGAAATCTTCTATTGAATAAATGCGTTTTCTCCTTTTTCTGAATCCATATAAATTTATTTTTTCCTTATTCTTGAGCTGTATGTTTTGTTAACTTATTGTCCCTTCTCACTCAACTAGCTTCTTGAAGACAGGTATTAATCATTTTAGAATCCCCTATAATATGTCATTCATGACTTACAAATTAAACAATACTGATGAATTAATTATAGGGAAAGTATTAAAAAACAGAAGTTATGGTTTTTCATAAGACTACACATCATAGCAGAATGTTTCACCAAATGCATAACCCTGTTTGGAATGGCGTGTTGGAAATTCACACATTTTCATTTTATAATTATCTTATTCTCTTTTTTTAGTTTAGCTGATGCTACTCAACTGTAATTTAGAATGCAATTTTTTCAGTCAAAAAAAAACTGCCATCGACCTTTGATTTAAAAATCAAAGGAATACTAACATGTATGTGGATTGAACAAAAGGAAAAACTCTAAGAAAAGTATTCATACACTCATATTTCATTTTAAACAGCATTTTCTTCTCAGAAAGATAAGACTAGCAGGTATCTGAATGCATTTAATCTAAATAATTCATTTTAAAGTAATTTGAAAATGGTTGACATACTTTGGGAATACAAAAAATATTATTTTATTTTATTTTTAGACAAACTTATTCCTTTAAATAATGATTACGGCCCTGGCTGGTGTAGCTCAGTGGATTGAGCGCTGGGTATGAACCAAAGGGTCGTTATTTCGATTCCCAGTCAGGGCACATGCCTGGGTTGCAAGCCAGGCCCCCAGTGGGGGCCACATGAGAGGCAACCACACATTGATGTTTCTCCCTCTTTCTCTCCCTCCCTTCCCACCTTTCTAAAAATAAATCAATAAAATCTTTATAAAATAAATAATGATTATGCCTGCTGATTAGCAGAGAGTAAAATTCCCTTCCCAGCAGCAAAAAACAAAATCAAAACAAAAGCCCGTAGAATTCCACATACAATAAGATTAATAACTAATGATCTAATGGCACACACACTCCCAATATGAATAGTATATTTATATCATTGAAGCTGAGAATTTTCCAGTGTACAATTAAGTGTACTACATGTATAAGTACTAATAGTGACAATAATTAAACATTGAAAGTGCCAAACACTTTAGATGTTATTATCCCATTTTTTCCCTAATAACTATACACAGTTATATGCTCATGTTGTTTCAAGTGTGAAGACAAACAGAAAATGAATCTAAGACTGCTGAGAAAAGTTGCTCAAGGACACAAGGCTAGAAAAGGGCAAAGCTGGAATGTGAGTTCATACCAGTGCGAATCTAAGATTTGACCAAGATATGACACAACCTCCGGCTCAACAACATAATGCTGTGAATGACAGTGCTAAGCCTAAGTCACTTTACTACAAAAACCATTTTTAAAAATAAACCACATTAAAAAAAATCAGAATACAATCCGATTGGCATTCATTCTAAATGATTATGGCTTCTTTGGTGCTTTTCTACCACTTGAATGAAAGTTGTGTTGGGAGTTCCGGCCAAGATGGAGGCATAGGCAGTCGCACTGTGCTTCCTCGTGCAACCAAGACTGAAGACAACAAAGATTGAGAAACAATTAACAACCAGAACAAAGAGAAATTAATTGAACAGAAGTCGGGCTCCAGTACATCCAGACCGGTAAGGAGCGGCGGAGTCGGGAGGCCTGCGAAGTGGGGTCGAGGGTTCCCGGCGGGAAGAGGCCCTGGCTGGCAGGCGCGGGCGCGCAGGGCGCAGACAGCAGCGGACGGACCGGTGGCGGACGCTGGGCGCGGAAGCGCGGAGGTGACTAGCAGACCCAGTGAGGGGCGCAGGGCAGCTGGCTGTCCGCAGCCACACGTTTGCGCACGAACTAAGTGAAAAACGGGCAGTGCCGCCGCGTTTCAAAGCTTAAGAGCCCCGTCTGGGAACTGAGGCCAGGAGACTCTCACAGAAGACTTCTCGGGGAAGCCCACAGAGTCCGAGAAAGTGCACCAGCCCACCGCCCGGGAGCCAGCACAGCAAGGGCCCAGTTTGCTTGTGGGAGGCAGTGGAGGGGACGGAAGTCCTAGAGAGAGCGGAGCAGGCGCCATTGTTCCCTCTCAGACTCCGCCCCCACATACAACGTCACAACCCAGCGACTGGGGTGCCCTGCCCCGTGAACACCTAAGGCTCCACCGGACTTTCAAAATAGCCGCATCCGAACCAAAGGAAAATTAAAAAGATGGCTCAAACATATTTGAAAGCCCCAGAACCAATTTTTTTAAGTGACCAAGAAATTGCCGAATTACCAGATGCACAGTTCAAAGCACTGTTGATCAGGAAGCTCACAGAATTGGTTGACTTTGGACATAAATTAGATGAACGGATGCAGGCTACGATAAG
>PVIA01019538.1:0-10343 GCA_004024845.1 Tonatia bakeri | reverse complement strand
CTTTATCTCCTCAACTAGAATGTAAACTCTTTTAGGTCAAATGACATGGTTTATATGTCTTTGTATTTACCTTCATGGTGTCTTTGGGAAAAAATTTTCTAATTACTGAAGAGAGACAGGTTAAGTAATCCAAAAAAGAGCTGTTTTTGTCTACCAGCTCTCCTGAAGGACTCTTGAGTACAGAACACACTGATGCTGCCCTGAACTTTACAGCTGGAAAGCTTGCAAGTGCTTATTTTGCCATGCTCAACATTCTATTGGTTCCCACTCAACCATCTTTATGTTTCTCCACTGCCTTGTTAATTACTTATATTAAAATAAGTTTGACATTGTTGTTTCTTGAAGGCAAGCACTATGTCTCACTCATCTCAGTGTTTACTCTCCCCTCATAGCACCTAGTGCATTAGTCTGCACATACTAGATGAATAAATAATTTTAAAATAAAGTATAATAACAGTAATAAGTTAAAAGAAGATATACCATAATCTATAGACCTTCAGTTTGTGCTGGTTTGCCATTCTTCCAAATGGATCATATCCAAATGGAATTCTTCATTTCTCCACATAAGCCCTTCTGCCATCTCCCTTGTCCCTGTCTTTGGCATCAGTGGCACAAGTAATCTTCCAGCCTCCAAGACTGGATACTTTACAGGTCTCTTTGATGAAAGTAAGATGTGCATGGCAATACATCAAACTTCAACTGTTCAACAGACATTTGGAAACTAAGGCACAGATGGAATGACTACTTTTAGAGAAAAGGAATGGTCTTGCCCTTCGTTTGAGACTAGAGGAAAGAATGATAAATATGAATAGAGGCAGAGATGAGTTGAGGTGGGGATACAAGGATATACAAGGAAGGGACTCAGTATGTACAAAGTAGAAAGGGTCATTTGCTAAAGCTGGGAGTGGGTGGAAGTTTGAGGGCAAGAGGTCTGGAATAACTGGTTTTGGGAAATCCCTTGGATATTGACAATACTAAAAATCTGCATCTAGGATCTTGAATCAACCTGACATCCTTAAATAAAAGCCCCATTGTTTGTAGTTTTTAAAAAGGACTGTAGAGGCTGACTAAAATAAAAATTTATTCTGCTTATAAGATGGATGTTTTGGGGTAGAGTGGCCCATTTACACAGGTGCCATTTATAGCATCAGTAGCACACAGTTCCTCTTATAAAAACAATCATTCCAGATATACTGTGAGATGATTCTTCTTTGCAATTCCTTTACTGCAATATTAGGATAGAATAGAAAGCCAATTTTAAATTACTAGTCTTTTTATCATTATTGTAAATTTGAATTAAAGAAATATGTGGATAACCCATATTTTTCTTCTTCTAACCTCTTCCAACATTTAACTATATGCATGTCATTTTTTATTTTATTTTAAAATAAAGATGCAGAAAACCACACAAATAAATGTAGAGCTTAGTGAGTTACACAAATAATACCCTTGTAACCACCATCCAGGCTAAAAAAAAATAGCCAGCCTAGAAGCTTTTCCAAATGCCCAATACAAAATACAGCCCCCTTGCTCCATCCAAATATAACCATTACTGTAAATTTTAGAGTACTTATTTTTTATTCTCATGGTTTTATCACCCAACAGTGAATCACTAAACACTATAGAATAATCTTGCCCAATTTTTTAATAACTTGATATGTCCTTTAGGCCTACTTAATCTATAAGTTCTCCCTCCATCCATTTATTTTCCCTACAATTTATTTGCCAAAGAACTCATGCTGTTTTGCCTGCAGCATTCCCCATCATCTGCATGTTGCTGATTGCATATTCATGGTACATCTCGACATATTTCTCTGCATATCCTGGTAGATTCAGGTCTTGATCAGTCTCTGGGTTTCATCTTCTTCTTATTGGCAGCCACTGATGCTCAATTTCAAAATGATCATATTCTATCTTCTTATTTTCATTTATTGGCTGGGATGATTTTTACATAATTTACATACCATAAAATTAACCCCCTTAAAGTATATAATTCAGTCATTTTTAGTATAGTCACAAAGTTTTGCAATCATCACCACAGTTTGTTGTTGTTATTGTTCTTTGGTTAGTGATTTTTTTCTGAACTAATTCTGCAGTCTGCATTCTTTGTTATATATAGTCACTGAAGTCTCTGCTTGGTGAGCATAGTGATCAGTTAATGAGTAGACAGAGATTTCCTTAAAGGCCTGGAACTATCAGTCTTTACCTGGAGGCTCTGTGTGCCTTTGGGGGAATGCTTTCAACATTCAGCCAGGCAGTTTGCAACTATACCTTAGCCTTCATTTCCCCCTCTTGCAAAGAATGAATGCCAGTCTGCAGTGACAGTATAAGGTCTTTTCATGTCTTTACTGAGTGTGTGCACAGCTCTACAAATTAGCATGTCCTTCTAGGTGTTCAGGAATGCCTTGGAGCTTTTCAAAGTTCCTACTGACATTCCATTCCACAAAATTTTGGCTTCTTCATTAGCCAATCATTTGCACCATTTGACTGCCTCAAGCAGAATTAAAGTCAAACAGTTGCCCTCAAATATTTTCAACAGACACCCCCAGGGAAGAAGCTTTTTGTACTAGGTGAACTGTGTCAGATTTTCACTCTACAAGAATAATTTTTTTGCCTTCTTGAGGGCAACATTAGGCCCAGTGAGAATACATGACTTAGAATATTCCACTATTATTCATTTCCTTTCTTCATAAAAATCACATAGTAATATATGCATAACAACACTATTACTGCCTTCACCAATATTACTGAATAGTTTAAATATTTTGCATGTACTGCACCCTTTCTTCTCCCATTTGTTTTATGGTCCTACTATATCCACAATGCCTCATCATATAGCCATACCATGTTCTCTTCCTCTGAACTCCCATTTAGACTTAATTCTAGGAGTTACTATATATTTGATGCTCACAACTAACCATATGTTTATATATCCCTAGAGATACATAGACATCATTGGTTATCTAAAGTTCATTCTCCATTATTTTTCTCAGGATGGGCTTATATCAATATTCCTTTAGTTTCTAGATGTTAACAATTCATCTGTGCCCTCTATACTGGCAAGTCAGTGTTTCTGGATATAAAATTCTTGGCTCAGATGTTCTTTCCTTGAAAATCTTAAAAATATTAGTCAATTCCATTGTGACTTAAAGTGCTGTTGTTAAAAAGTCAGATGATATCTGATTTGGTTTTTCCTTCTAAGCCTTATTCTCTTCATCAAAGAATTTCTTCCTTTAAAGCTCAGTGATTTTACTAGAACATATTCCTGGTATTTGTCATTCTGGGCCAATATTCTCAGGTACACAGTGAGTGTGTTTTTTCAATGTGTAGTTTAAATATAGATATGTATATAAATATATATTATATTTGTATATATAAAAATATCATATGTTTGCATATATGTATATACATACATAGGCATATATATGTATATAGGTATGTGTGTACATGTGTACATATACACGTGTGTGTGTGTGTGTGTGTGTATATTTGTGTGTGTGTGTTTTGTTCCCTTACTCAGTTTCCTTCTTCAGGGATTCATATAATCTGTATGTTAGATCTTCTTTACTTGTCTTCCGTGTGTGTCATTTCCGGTCAAGTTATTTTGTCTCTTTATTTATTTTATAAGGTTAGATCTTATATCAAATGTTTTTGTTACAAAATTATAATAGAGAGGGGAATAGAAAACTTTAAGATGTAAATATAAAATAAAAACAAAAATTTTATTTTAATCTTGTTTCTCTTTAAGGTATTCTATTTATTCACTCTTGTATTTCTTCTAGTGTATTCTTCATTTAAAAATAAATTTTCCTGTTATTCCTAAGTATTTTTTGATTTAGTACCTTTATTCATGAGTTTTTCTAATTCTGATTTATATTATTTTTTCCTGTCTTATATCATATCTTAATATATTTTAATATATTTTTATTTTTCTATTTTTTAATTTTTTTAAGATTTTATTTATTTAATATTAGATAGAGGGGAAGGAAAGGAGAAAGAGAGGAATAGAAACATCAATGTATGGTTGCCTCTCTCACGCCCCTAATTGGGCAGCTGGCCTATAACCCAGGCATGTGCCCTGACTGGGAATCGAACCAGCAACCCTTTGGTTCACAGGCCAGCACTCAATCCACTAAGCCACACCAGCCAGAGCCAATTTTTAAAAGATTTTTAATTGTTATTCCAATACAGTGGTCCCACCTTTTCCAGCTTTGCCCTCCTATGTTCATTCCATCCCCCACTCCCACAGTCAATTCCCACACTGTTGTCCATGTCTATGAGTCATTCATTCATACATGTCCTTTCACTAGTCCCTTCCCCTTCTTTCCACCATGATCCCCCACACACATCTCCTCTAGTCACTATCAGTCTGTTCCATGTTTCCATACCTCTGGTTCTACTTTGTTTGTTAGTTTATTTTCTTCATTAGATTCCTCATATATGTGAGATCAGATGATATTTGTTTTTCACTGACTGGCTTATTTCATTTAGCATAATATTCTCCAGTTCTATCCATGCTGTTGCAATAGGTAGGAATTCCTTCTTTCTTTCTGCTGCATAGTATTCCATTGTGTAAATGTACCACAGTTTTTTCATACACTCATCTACAGACGGGCACTTACACTGTTTCCAGAACTTGGCTATTGTAAATAGCACTGCTACGAACATAGGCTTGCATAAGTTCTCTTGAATTGGTGATTCAGGATTCTTAAGGGATATTCCCAACGACAGAATCATTGGGCCAAAAGGCAGTTCCATTTTTAGTTTTCTGGGGAAATTCCATAATGTTTTCCACAGTGGCTGCACAAGTATGCATTCCCACCAACAGTGCACTAGGGTTCCCTTTTCTCCACATCCTTGCCAGCACTTGTTTGTTGATTTCTTAATGATGGCCATTCTGACAGACACGAGGTGCTTTTAATTTGTATATCTCTAATGGCTAGTGATGTCAAGCATCTTTTCATATGTCTGTGAGCCATCTGTATGTCCTCCTTGGAGAAGAGAAGTGTCTATTCATGTGCTTTGCCCATTGAATTGTTTATCTTCCTGGTGTTGAGTTGTATGAGTTCTTTATACATTTTGGAGATCAAACCCTTACCCAGTGTATCATTGGCAAATATGTTCTCCCATATGGCGAGTTCCCTTTTCATTTTGATAGTTTGTTTAGCTGTACAGAAGATTTTTACTTTGATGTGGCCCCATTTGTTTATTGTTTAATTTATCTCCCTTGCCCTAGGAGATAGATTGGTAAAAATATTGCTACATGTGATATCTGATATTTTCCTGCCTATGTTTTCCTCCAGGATTTTTATGGTATCCCAACTTATATTTAAGCCTTTTATTCTTCTAAGTTTATTCTGGTGTATGGTATAAGTTGGTGGTTGAGTTTCACTTTTTTGCATGTACCAGTCCAGTTCTCCCAACACCATTTATTGAAGAGGCCATTTTTACCCCATTATATGCACATGCCCCCTTTGTCAAATATTAATTGACCATAGAGATATGGGCTTATTTCTAGGCTCTCTATTCTGTTCCATTGATCAATGTTCCTGCTCTCATGCTAGAACTAGACTTTTTTTTCTTTTTCTTATATTTCTTTTTTTATTTTATTTTAATCATTGTTCAAGTACACTTTTCTCCCCTTTACTCCCAATCCAGCCCACCCACCCTACCCTCCCAACTTCCCTCCCATTACCACCCTCCCCCTAGTTTTTGTCCATGTGTCTTTTAACTTTAGAACTAGACTTTTTTATTACAGTGGCCTTGCAGTATAGTTTGATATCAGATATTGTGATCCCAACATTGCTGAGACTACTCAGAATCTTTTTTGGTTCCATATACATTTTTGAAATATTTCTTCTAGATCTGTGAAATATGCCATTGGTATTTTAATAGGAATTGCATTGAATCTATAGATTGCCTTGGGTAGTATGGACATTTTAATGATGTTAATTCTTCTAATCCATTAACACAGTATATGATTCCATTTATTTGTAACTTCCTTAATTTTTTTTCTTCAGTGTTCTGTACTTTTCTGAGTACAGGTCTTTTACCTCCTTAGTTAAATTTATTCCTAGGTACTTTATTTTTCTTGTTGCTACAGTAAATGGAATTTTTTATCTAGTTTCTGTTTCTGGTATATTGTTGTTGGTGTATGAAAATGCAACCAATTTCTGAATAATGAGTTTGTAACCTGCTATTTTGCCAAGTTCACTTATTAGGTCAAGTAGTTTTTTTGTGGAGATTGTAGGGTTTTCTATGTGCACTATCATGTCATCTGTGGATAATGACATTTTTACTTCCTCCTTGCCAATTTGGAGCCTTTTGTTTCTTTTACTTGTGTGATTGCTGTGGCTAGGACTTCCAGTGCTATGTTGAATAGATGTGGTGAAAGCAGACACCCTTATCTTTTTCCCAATCTTAAAGGGAAAGCATTAATTTTTGCCCATTTAGTATATTAATGTTGGCTATAGGTTTCTCATATATGGCCTTTATTATGTTGAGGAATACTCCCTCTATTCTCATTTTGTTGACTGTTTTATCATAAATGAGTGCTGTACTTTATCAAATGCTTTTTCTGCATCTACTGATATGATAGTGTGATTTTTGTCTTTCAACTTGTTTATACAGTGTATTACATTTATTAATTTGTGACTATTGTACCTTCCTTGCATCACTGGGATGAATCCCACTTGATCATGGTGCATGATCTTTTTAATGCATTGCTGGATCCAGACTGCCAATATGTTGTTGAGGATTTTAGCATCTATGCTCATCAGAGATATTAGCTTATAGTTTTCTTTCTTTGTTGTGTCTTTACCTGGTTTTAGAATCAGGGTAATACTGGCCTCATAAAAAGAGCTTGGGAGTCTTCCCTCTTCATGAATTTCTTGGAATAGTTTGAGAAGGATAGGAGTTAGTTCTTTAAATGTTTAGTGAAATTCACCTGTGAAGCCATCCAGTCCAGAGCCTTCGTGTGCCAGGAGTTTGGTCATTGGTTCAATTTCACTGGTTGTTATCAATCTATTCAGGCTTTCTCCAGGTTGTTGATTCAATTTTGGAAGATTGTGTGTTTCTAGAAATTTTCCAGTTTCCCTAGGTTGTTCATACTAATTTTTTAGAATCCTTTGTATTTCTGTGGTATCAGTTGTAATTTCTCCTGTTTCATTTCTGATTTTATTAATTTGAGTCCTCTCTCTTTTTTCTAGATGAATCTGGTTAAATGTTTGTCAATTTGGTTTGTTCTTTCAATGAACCAGCTCTGGGATTTATTAATACTTAGAATTGTTTTTTTAGTCTCTATGTCATTGAATTATGCTCTGATCTTGATCATTTCCTTCTTTTTACTTGCTCTGGGCTTTGTTTGTTCTTGTTCCTTTCATTCTTGTAAGATGTAGGGTAAGGCTGTTTATTTGACATTTTTCTATATTCTTCAGGTAGGCCTGTATTGTTATCAACTTCCCTCTCAGGCCTGCCTGCACTGTGTCCCATAGGTTTTGGGTTGTTGTGTGTTCATTTTCATTTGTTTCCAGGAACTTTTTGATTTCTTCCTTAATCTTATTGTTAACCCACTCATTTCATAACATGTTATTCAGTCTCAATGAATTTGAATGCCTTTGAGTTTTTTCTTTGAGGTTGGTTTCTAGTTTTGAGCCCTTGTGGTCTGAGCACATGCTTGATGTGATTTCAATTTTCTTGAATTTGCTGAAGCTTTTCTTGTGTCCTACCATGTGGTCTATCTTTGATAATGTTTCATGTACGCTGGAAAAGAATGTATATTTTGCTTCTTTCAGATAAAAGGCTCTGTATATATCGATTAAGTCCATTTGATCTACAGTGTCACTCCATGCGACAATATCTTTTTTGATTCTTTGTTTGGAATACCTATCCATTATTGACAGTGGGGTGTTAAAATCCCCTACAATGAGTGTGTTGCTGTGGATATATTCTCGAAGTCCTCCAAGATTTTCTTTATATATTTAGGTGCTCCTATGTTGGGGGCATTTATGTTTACAATAGTTACATCCACTACATAAGGATTATGTAGTGACCTTCTTTGTCTCTTTTTATGGCTTTGTTATAAAGTCTATTTTGTTTTATGTAAGTATTGCTACCCCAGCTTTTGTTCATATCCACTTCCTTGGACTTTCACTTTCAGCCTGTGTACATCTTTTGTTCTGAGGTGAGTCTCTTGTAGATAGAATACATGTAGGTGATGTTTTCTTATCCATTCAGCCACACTATTTCTTTTGATTGTAGCATTTAATCCATTTACATTTATGGTTATTATTGATAGGTACTTATTTATTTTCCCCTTTGTACCTGTGTTCCTCTCTCTCTCTCTCACTTTTTTTCTTCATCTCCTTTCTTTAAAAATTATTTTATTGCCCTGGCTGGCATAGCTCAGTGGATTGAGTGCAGGCTGCAAACCAAAGCATCGCAGGTTCAATTCCCAGTGAGGGCACATGCCTGGGTTGCAGGCCACGGCCCCCAGCAACCACACATTGATGTTTCTCTCTCTCTTTCTCCCTCCCTCCCCTCTCTAAAAATAAAAAAAAATCTTAAAAAATTATTTTATTGATGGCACCCTAGACTACTTCCAGTACTTGCTATTGTAAATTGTGCTACTATGAACATTGGGGTGCATAGGTTCTTTTGGATTAGTGTTTCAGGGTTCTTCATCTTCTTAAAGCAGCCCCTTTAGCATATCTTGCAATGCCGGTTTGGTGGAGGTGTATTCTGTTAGCCCCCTTTTGTCTGGGAAATGCCTTATTTGTCTTCCATTTTAAATGAGAGCCTTTATGGATAGACTACTCTTGGTTGCAGGTCCTTGCTTCTTATTACTTGGAATATTTCATGCCAATCACTTCTGACTTGTAGTGTTTCTGTTTAGAAATCAGCTGATAGCCTTATCAGAGGTCCCCTGTATGTTACTAGCTCTTTCTCCCTTGCTGCTTTTAAGATTCTTTGTCTTTAAATTTTGCCATTTTAATTATGATGTGTCTCGGAGTAGGTCTATTTGGGTTCATCTTCATTGGGACCCTCTGTGCTTTCTGAATTTGTATGTTTTCCTCAGCAAGTTAGGGAAGTTTTCTGTCATTATTTTTTCAAACAGGTTTTCTATCCCTTGCTCCTTTTCTTCTCCTTTTAGATATTATTATAATGTGAATGTTATCACTGTTCATGTTGTCCTGAAGCTGCTTTAAACAATCCTCATTCTTTTTTAGTCTTTTTTTGTTTTGTTTTGGTCCTCTGACTGGGTATTTTTTTTCTACCTGTCTTCCAGCTCACTGATTTACTCCTCTGCTTCATCTAGCCTCTTTTTATTTCTTCTAGTGTATTCATCATTTCAGATATTTTATTCTTCATTTCTTCCTAGTTCCTATTCATAATTTCTATGTCCTTCTTCATGCTGCTGTGGTTTCCACTAAGTTACTTGTAGCTCCCATAAAGTTCCTTGTAGTTCTCACTGAGTTCCTTGAGCATCCTTATAACCATTATATTGAATTCTTTGTCTGATAGATTGCTTGCCTCAATTTCATTTAGCACTTTTCCTGGGAATTCCCCCTTTCCCCAGGAAAAGAGCTTTCAACTGGGTGTTCTTTGTCTCCCCATTTTAGGAGACTCTTTTTGCTTGCTTCTGTGTCTCAGATTGCTCTGGTTTGACTGCCTGTCTTCATGGGGTGGCCTTCTGTGGCAGGACTTCTGTGGGACTCAGTGTCACAGTCTCTTTAATCTTATGATCTGTATGCTCTACAGATACCCTCTATTCAGTTTATGTGGGCTCTCTTATTATACTTAAGCACTGATTATTGATGGCTCCTTCTTTGGTGGGTTCTCCCCTCCAGCTGGCTGACTGGAAGTCTCAACCATACCATGCCTTGTATGCACTTTGTGCAGCCCTCGTCTTGCTAGCCATGCTGGGCTGGGGCCAGAAATCCCTTCACTGTGCAATTTTCTGATCTCCCTGCCCAGCTGTAATCAGTGGGAGCAAACTGTACTTTTAATCTTGTCCCTTTGCTGACAGAGCAGCTGCAAACAAGGTCCCAGCCCAGCATGTTTCAGTTCCCCCTTTTAAAAGTCTTTCTGTAACAAACAATCCAATTAAAAATAGGCAAAGGACCTGAACAGACACTTCTCAAAGGAGGACATATAGAGGGCCCAGAGATATATGAAAGGATGCTCAGCATCACCAGCTACCAGAGAGATGCAAATTAAAACCACAATGACATACCACTTCACACAGGTCAGAATAGCCATCATAAACAAATCAACAAACAATAAGTGCTGGCAAGGTTGAGAAGAAAAGGAAATCCTACTACACTGTTGGGAATGCAGACTGG
>PVIA01019537.1:0-10347 GCA_004024845.1 Tonatia bakeri | reverse complement strand
ATCCAACTTGAAACACAATGAGGCTTAAAGATGAGCTTAATACCCTTATTATCTCCCATTCATATAGATATGTTGCCCAACAGCTAAGGGATAAAATGCCAAAGGCATTATGTGCTTTGAAAGTCTGTGTATCATCTTTTGTAACACTGAGTTGAGTCTTAATCACATTGGCCTTCTTATTGGAGTCCTCTACAATCTTGACAGAGACACATAAAAGTCCTGAACACAGAATCAGAGCACAGGGAGGCAAGTCCCACGCATACAGCTGTTTTCCTTCATGCTGATCAAACAACCCAGAACCAACCTTGACACAGTTGAGTTGTCAAGGCACTTGTGTTTAGAGAAAGACTCATCTGATCTGTGGCTGAGTACTTGGATGTTGTCTGCACCAAATGCCTTGTGGGCAAGAATATCTGCCTCACCTTAAAATCCAGTACCAGTTGGGTAGGTGATGTTTCAAAAATGGTTTTATATCCTGCGAGGGCAATTAGTTTTTCATTTGAGGTCTTGTTATCTACTTCATATGTGGATTTTATTGTCTGGTTTTTCACATACACTGAGCCTAATTATTGAGACCACTTTCTCCAATATGTGCAATTCATCTTTTGTGACATGTTTTATCATAGTTTTATTATGTAAATGCTTGCCTTCTTTGTGTCTCTTATCCCCTGTAGGCAAAATTAGGGTATTCTTCTGCAGTATAATTCCCCGAGGCTACCATGTCTCTACTATGCAATCCCTATAGCCCGTTCTAGAGGAACCAACCCTGAAATGAGAGTCAGAGGACCTCAATTCTAGTCTCAGTTCACATTCTGAGTGTCTATAAAATTAAGTAATCCATTTAATCCTTTTATATTTCAAATTTCTATCATTAAGAGAAAAACTCAAATACTATGTATGCATACTCTTAGGGATATAATGGAGAAAAGATACTTCAAACTGATTGAAGATTTCTGGAAAATTAATATACTTCTACTAGATATTCAGAAATATCAATAGCTAACTAAATATTATATAGATATGTTTCTAAGTGTATTCCTCCCAAAATGCAAAACTCATCTCTAGGAACTCTAATTATTAAAGATTTGCTTCCCACCACCCACCCAATTTCCCTCATTTCACTCTTTCTTTCTGCCAGGACTAAAGTTTAGAAGTGAGAATCCTATAAAACAAAATGATCCTCCAGCTTCTGGAAAGCAGAATTAATTTACTACAATGACCATACTACTTAGGGTGAAAAGACTTCAACATCCATGCTTCTGATCCAAAAGGCCTAACAAATCAGATCAGTTCTATTTCTGCCCCTCTAGAAACCTCTATTTACATCCATCCTTTGTTGATAGGGCTCTATTGGAGCTCGCAGAAATTAGTTCATACCTGACAAAATGGACATGTCTACATCAGTCTGGATTTAAGGTGGATTTTAAGAGTGCTGTCCTCCAACAAAGTGAAAGGCCATAAAGATGAGGTCTCCCAGGCTCTTTGACTCTTAGGCTAAGAACTCACTGGTTGGACTAGTTGACATGTGAGGGCCACTACTGGGAGCAAATTCACAGGGGCCCCACAACTGGCTCAGACACAGCCCTAAGGAGATGTAGCAGTGGCTGAATTAGCCATGTGGACTGACAGGTGCCCCCAGAAGCTCTATGCATCAGAGTGTTAATTGCTGTCACCACTCCCAATTCTCAAGGACAGGGCCTTGGTGATGCCCAGCTTCTCCCTGTGATGGTTTATCCTCTCTACCTTCTCTCCCATGCCCTTCTTCTCCCTCAGTAAGTTATTCTCCATCCTCCTCAACTTATAGCTAAAGGCTCAGATCTCTCTAGAAAGTCAGAGATGCCTGCTTTCTGAGGTTGTAGGATATCCTCCAATAGTCCCAACCTGGCTTTTAGCACTCATTTGCCTAGCCTAGTGAACAGTAACTGGGCTATCATCCAAACGTGGTGGAAAACTGCCCCACAATTATCCCCTTAGGCTCCAGAGTGTGGGCTCATCTTTCCTTCTGAAGATAAGAGCTTTGTGCTCCACTTCCCCGAGATGCAGGCAGAGACTTTGGAGCTACTATGAGCATGGCAAGGATAGAAGGACACCTCAGAACACTTCTCATGGTGTTATTCAAGTTGTTAGCATGCCACATTACATAGAAAGACTTAAGACTCCAAATAAAATCCCAAAAAGGAGATGAAGAGAATGTCATGGATTATAAGGTATAAAAGAGAAGGGATGAGGGGAGTCATCCAAAATCCTCAACACAGAAGGGTTAACTTGCTGTACCTCTCCAAATCTTTCATATTTATGAATACAGCCAATGTAATCTTGATAGAAAACAGTAATATTACCATTCTCTGATATAGTATTTATGCTCATGTACCCTTTAAATGAATCATTTATCCATTTATCCAAGTAGAATACCAGAATCTCTCAGTACTACCACTTATATATCTATTCATATACCCAACTGCCTATTACCATCTCGATACTCACTCACCCTTTTGCTCATATGCTCACCTACCCATCTATACATTCCAGCAGTCATGCATATAGTGACCCATGTATATTCCTGATGTCCATTAATTATCTACCCAATCTTCTATACTCACCCAACGTATTATCCTTCTGCTTATCCACTAATTTATTTCATCATGGTACCATGGCCTCTGATATCACCACACTCCGTGACTCTGACAAAGCTTCTGTGAGATCCCAGGAAATAGGAAGTGGAGCTGTTTCTCATTCCTCACTTGAGTTTATGAACTCACATAGAATTCACAGCACTGGTTGTATATCTTCTCTGAGGAAGGCTGAAAAAAGTCACGGCTATGACGGCTTTGGCCACAGTATCCCATAGTTCATATCACTACTGCTTTTCTCCTCTCCTTGGTGGACTACAGGAGTAAATGCCCAAATTTCAAGCTTTTAACAAGAACTCCACAGCACTCTAGCTACCCCTGCTCAGAACCCTGGGAAACCCATCCTCTCATTCAACCTCTAGCACTCAACAAGTCATATCAACTCTTACTCTGAAATATGTCACATTGACCCTTTCTTTCCATTTTTAATACCGTTGACTTCCATTACTTTAGCATTTTGTTCCTAAGTGCCTTTCAAAGCATGATGGACTTCATCCTACCCAGACTTACTGTTGGAAATTACACATATATGGTCCAGCAAACTACGTTCTTGTGAGACTTTCGGGTGTCTCTGATAGAATAAAATTTGAAAACTACTAAAACAATTCACTCAGTAGAACGTTGTCATGTCAATCCTGCATTACCGCACTCTCTTGTACCGTGACCCACTGCATTAAGATTTGCTCTGAAGTCTAATGACTTTACTGGCAAAGCTCAACAAACGCAGAGTGAAGAGTTTCAAAGTCACCCACAATGTCAGTTTCCCCCACTTCTCCGCCATGTGAGTCCCACCTGCCCTATAATTCCTGCTGCTCCCCAAACAGGAAATGTTTTCTCTTCTGCCCAGGGAGGTCATCCCGTTGGTGTTCACCTAGAAATTCAATGTTCCTTCAAGAAGGTTTTGTGGCAGACATGCTAATATATACTCTCAATGTGTAGGCATGGGTTTGTAAAAGTAATAAAATAAAATATATGTAACAAATCATTCTGTTACAAGCATATGTATATAATTTCAATAAACTACTTTCAGAAAAGTGATTTGTTTGACTTAAAAGACCTTGGCCTATAAGCATTATTTGAAACTTACAGCATTTAGTTGAAAATTAGCACCTATAGACTTCATTTTACTTTGTCTGTTAACAGACCTTACAAAAGTAAATTGGCTTTTCTAAACTCCATTTAGGTTAGAAAGTTGGAAAGAACATTGCCTCTGTCTTAATTCTATAAAATCATAAAATAATCATTATTCTTGAAATAGAGAGCTGAAGTTGCAGGAAAACCAACTAGAAGAAACCCCTACTAAAGATGCAAAGAGACATGACGGTGAGCCCTGCCTTACCTGGGCCCAAAGGTGGGAGAAATGCAGTGCCATTACACAAGCCCACAAAAATTGTTTTATCAAATTGCCAAAGGCTCAGTTTGTGAGAGCTATGGGTATATAGTGGCTAAGAGTCACAGAAAAGAAATGAGTCCCCATCAGTTCTCAAGATTTTTTTCCAGACTTGGCAAGGTCCTCAGAATCTGGGGTCCTTCCCCATCTAGGCAAGGGTGGGCAGCCAGACTGAGCCTCCTCCATGGCTCAGGTCTAGCAAAAGCAGCCCCAGCCTCTGCAGTGAGCTGCAGGCACACTCCCAACACCAAGCCTGTCTCCCTAGTGGAACAAGAGCCTGAAGCCACTGGGGAAGGGCAGCAAACACTCTTTCCCTCAGAGACAGATGAGGACTCAGTGCTGAGGAAGAGAATGGAAAACACAAACGTGCACACACACACACACACACACACACACACACGCACACACATTCCAGCCTTGGGATTTCCACACAGAGCTTCTGGGAAGACACAGGAGCGAATCCGTGCATGTTCCATGTGATTTCTCATGATCAAGCAGGTTCTCAGTTTCCACGTGGACCACAATACTGGCATATGTTAGAAGTAGTGCAATCTCTTTTCCCACGTGCACCAGTGGTCATGGGGCCAAAGATGATGACTGTGGGTTCAAAGTACTGGACACCACTTAGCCAAGACTAATTCATTCCCTGCCACTGCTGACTATCCATCTTGCCAGCAGCAGAGCCAACGTTATAGCAAATAAGTTTACACTGATCAGTTCATAATGATTTTAAAGATCCACTCCTTTTGTTGTATTGCAAAAGAGGTAAAGAGGAAAAAATCAAAAATTTATTCTGCCTTTCTCATACTAATTATCTCAGGAAGAAAAATAGTGGTGAGTAGGAGGTTTCTACCTATAAATATATTCCAGGTAATAAAGAGAAAGGGATAACAGAACATCACCACGTTGCAACCCCTAATAAATTAATGAAGCTAGGTTAGTGGTTTTATCCAGGAGTGACTTTGCCCTTCCAGGGGACTTTTCATAATGTCTGCAGGCTTTTCTGATTATCAAAATTGGCAGATGTGAGGAAGGGGTGCAACTGCCATCTACTGGGTGGAGGTCACAGCATTAAATGATCCTACAATGATCATTTAATGATCATTAAATATCTGTAATGATCCTACAATGCACAAAATAGCCCCCTGAAGAAAAAATTATCCAGTCCAAAAGTCAATAGATATTTGCTGCTGTTGAGAAACCCTGAGCTAGGCAATGTAATAACTGCATTAAATCCTATAAAAGAAAGAGGGAACATTTCATACCTCCTGATAGAAGTACCTGCTACCATCAAGAAATATTCTTGCCAGAAACAATCCCACTCACACATTTAAATTTGATCAAGCCTCTCTCACTCTAACAGGATATACAGGGGCAATGGAATGTGCAAAATTACACTCCCAGGATGTCATCAAAAAGTCCAGACTGCACGGAATTCCACCTGGGAAAAACAACCCTGTTTCACTCAATGAACAATTGCAAGGAGAAAAAAAGGGAAATTGAAGATGAACATACAGATTAAACAGGACTTCAAAGATATAGCAGACAATTACAAGGTATGGATCTTACACACATTTTTATTTGAATGAACTGTAATTCATATATGTACACATTCACATGTACATGCATGTACATGTGTGACTTGAAATTTATATACATATATTAACGTATTTGGCTATTTTTTTTTACAAAACACCTTAATGATGTTTCTATGTTTATAAAATAATGAACAAGATGTTAGTTCTCAAATATTTTTCAGTGTCCCACTTTTGGGGAAAAAGTTCTATTTGATGGGTTGGTTGTTTAGAATTACATCTTATATTGCCCCTCCGTCAACAGTACTTTTCTCCCTCATACTGGGAATGTCATTCACAAGCAGTTACTAATGAGGAATGTCTGTCATCTAAAGGTATCAAACTGGTTTAATTACATAGCATTTAACTTACTGAGAATAGGCAGTCTTAAAATTAAAAACTCTATAAAATAAAAAGACAGAAACATAACACATGGAATATAAGATTGCACTAACTGGTTTCTACATGTTGAAAGGCCACTCTCAACATTTCAATTTCCTGAAAAAAAAATTTAGACAACTCTTCAGATGAACCCAAACAAGCACAAGTTTGTTCGTTTTTTTTCCCATATGATGGTTCTAGTTGTCTTTAATTTTCATTCAAAAGAAGTTTGTTAGATTGTATTGTGACAGCTGTTGTATCAGTGTGCATTTTAAAAAGACCTTATCATAGGAGTTCTGGCAAATATGGAGGCATAGGTAGAAACACTTTGCTTCCTTCACAATCGAAATAAGGATAAAAACCAATTAAAAAAATAAACAACCAGAACTGCCAAAAAATCAAACTGCATGTAACTACAACAACCAAGGAGTTAAAGTAACATTCATCCAGAACAGTGGGAGAGTTGGAGATGGGCAGCTGGGTGGAGAGGAACTGCCCCAAGGTAGTGGACCATGTGGGTGAGGCAGGGGCTGGCTGATCTGGAAACTGAAGAATCAAAACCTCTGGCTATACAAATTTCTGGGGGTTGTGGTGGTGGGAGAAACTCCTAGTCTCACAGGAGAGTTCCTTGGAGAGGCCCACAAGATCCTAGAACATACACAAACCCACCCACCTGGGGATCAGCATCTGAAGGGGCACAATCCACTTATGGGTAGCAGGGAAAGTGACAGAAAGGCAGCTGAGAGCTGAACAAGTGGCATTGTTCCCTCTCTGACTGCTACCCCACAGAGAGCACCACAACACAGCAATGTGCGTTGTCCTGCTCTGGCAAATACCTAAGTCTCCACCCCTTACAATGTAACAGGTGCATCAAGACAAAGAAGTATGATGCAAATGAAAGAAGAGATAAAAACTCCAGAAAAAGAACTAAGCAATGAGCAGATAGGCAACCTGTCAGATGCAGAGCTCAAAGCATTGGTAATCAGAATGCTCACAGAACTGGTATGGTTGCAAAATAGAGGAAAAAGTGAAGACTATGAAAAGTGAAGTAAAGGAAAAATGTACAGGAAACCAACAGTGATGGGAAGGAAACCGGGACTCAAATTTGTTTCCTCTGGTTACACAGTTTAGAGCAGATGGAAGAAAGAAACATTTGGCCAGAACTGAATAAAGAAACAAGAATTCAAAAAAAAAAAAAAAATGAAGAGAGGCTTAGAAACTTCAAGGACAACCTTAAATGTTCCAACATACGAATCATAGGGATGCTAGAAGGAGAAGAGGAAGAGCAAGAAATTGAAAACCTATTTGAAAACATGATGAAGGAGAACTTCCCCAATCTTGCAAAGGAAATACACTTCCAGGAAGACCAGGAAGCTCAGAGAGTCCCAAACAAGTTGGACCCAAGGAAGCACACTCCAAGGCACATCATAATTACATTACCCAAGATTAAAGATAAGGAGAGAATCTTAAAAGCAACAAGAGAAAAGGAGAAGTTGTCTACAAAGGAGTTCCCATAAGACTGTCAGCTGACTTCTCAAAAGAAACCTTGCAGGCAAGAAGGGGTTGGAAAGAACTATTTGAAGTCATGAAAGGCAAGGACCTACATCCAAGATTGCTATCCAAGATTGCTCTATTCGGCAAAGCTATCCCTTAGAATGGAAGGGCAGATCAAGTGCTTCCCAGATAAGGTCAAGTTAAAGGAGTTCATCATCACTGAGCCCACTTATATGAAATGTTAAAGGACCTATCTAAGAGAAAGAAGATCAAAAATATGAACAGTGAAATGACAATGAGTTCACAACTGTGAAGAACTGAACCTAAAAAATGTCAAAAACAAAAATGAACTAAGCAAACAACTAGAACAGGAACAGAATCACACAAATGGAGATCACATGGAAGGTTATCAGCAGGGAAGGGTAGTGTAGGAATGGGGGAAAAGGTAGGGCGAATAAGTAGCATAAATGGTAGATAGAATGGTAGGTAGGGAGAGGCTAAGAATAGTATAGGAAATGTAGAAGCCCAAGAACTTTACATGTATGACCCATGGACATGAACTAAGATGGGGGAATGAGGATGCAAAGAGGTGTGCAGGGCACAGGGGAATAAAGGGGGGGAAATGGGACACCTGTAATAGCATAATCAATAAAATATGTTAAAAATAAAAAAGAATAGTACAGGAAATAGAGAAGTCAACAAACTTATATCTATAACCCATGGACATGAACTAATTCAGGGGGGAATGCTAGAGGATGTGGGGTACAGGGAGGAGGGGGAGTAAAGGGAAGAAAAAAACTAGGACAACTGTAATAGTGTAATCAATAAAGTTTATTTAAAAAGATAAAATTTTTTTAAAACGTTACCAAAATTGGTGATTTTTTGTGTGTGACCATATTAATATTAAAGATGGAAGAAAATAAGAAACACTTTTCACATATTATGCTTTATTATTTCACAAAATATAAAAATGCAACTGAAACACACACAAAAAGAAAAAGATTTGTGCAGTGAATACAGAAGGTGCTGTGACTGATCTAATGTGTCAAAGATGGTTTGTGAAATTTGTGCTTGAGATTTCTCCCTGGATGATGCTCCACAGTTGAGTAGACCAGTTGAGGTTGACAGTGATCAAATAGAGACATTAATTGAGAACAAGCAATGTTATACTACACAAAAGATAGCCGTCATACTCAAAATATCTAAATCAAGCATTGAAAATCATTTGCAACAACTTGGTTATATTAATCTCTTTCATATTTGGGTTCCACGTAAGTAAAGAAAAAAAAAACAAACAAAAAAAAACCTTCTTGAATGTATTTCCACATGCAATTCTCTACTGTTTAAAAAAAATTGTGAAGGGTGATGAAAAATAGATACTTGACAATAATATGGAACCTAAGAGATCCTGGGGCAAGTGAAATGACCCACCACTGACCACACAAAACGCCAGTCTTCATCTAAACAAGGTGATTGGAAAGGAATACTCTATTATGACCTGCTTCCAAAAAACCAAATGATTAATTGCAACAAGTAAAGCTCCCAATTGGATCAACTGAAAACAGCATGCAATGAAAAGCACCAAAATTAGTCAACAGAAAACGCATAATCTTCCACCAGGATAGTGCAAGACCACATGTTTCTTTGATGACCAGGCAAAAGCTGTTACAGTGTGGCTGGGAAGTTCTTATTCACCTGCCGTACTCTCCAGGCATTGCACCTTCAGACTTTCGTTTATTTTGGTCTTTACAACATTCTGTTAATAGAAAAAAACTTTAATTCCATGGAAGATGGTAAAAGGCACCTGGAACAGTTCTTGCTCAAAAAGATAACAAGTTTTGGAAAGATGAAATTATGAAGTTGCTGGAAAGATGGCAAAAGGAAGCGGACTAAAAAAAGTGAATACATTGCTTAATAAAGTTATTAGTGAAAATGAAAAGTGTATCTTTTTGTTTTACTGTAAAATCCAATGAATTTTGTTTGGCCAACCCAATAATTTGCTGGGTAGTAGAGAGAAGTCACACTGTGGCCACATACCAGTCACAGAAATGAGGGTGCAGATTCTTCACACAGTCTCCTCCTACAAGCGTTATGTGCATATTTATATTTTTGACTAATTTCCTTCTCTTGCTACTACCATTTTATATATGGTGTGTTTATGGTGGTAAGTTTTTCAGTTTACAAGTTATAGAATATTCAGACAGACCATGACCTTTTAGGGACAAAGGGACCCACATGGCGATTCTGAACTGGGAGAAGGTGAAGTGTTCTTCGTGTATGTCTCTCATTAAACTTCTTAAAAAATTGACTTTGGAGAGACATGGGAAGAGAAAGATCTATCTGTTGTCCCACTTACTTATGCATCCATTGGTTGATTCTTGTGATTGCCCTGACCAGGATCAAACCTGCAACTTTGACGTGTTGGGATTATGCTGTAGCCAACCAAACAGCCTGGCCAGGGCCATTCTATTATGTCTCTTAAATCACATGACATGACTTCTCTTTTCTCATTGCCATTTCTTCAGTTCTGACTCCTGTACGTCTCAGTAATTGTGCTGCAACCTCCTCCCTGGTCCCCTTAACTACACTTTTCTGCTTCTGAATCATTAACCAGAGTGATTACAAAATGTAAATTTCATTAAGGTACATTGTGACCAAAAAATCTTTACTGACTCCCAATGCTGTCAGGATCAACTTCAAAATAATCTGGCATTCATTCAATGACTTCCAAAACCTTGCCCCTGTCTGCCACCAGCTTCTCCCCATTACTTCCTCCATCTCCTCTGCCCAGCAAGAGCAAATTCAGGGCATTACTGAACTCTCACACTCTCTCCCAGCTCAGCACCTTTCACAGGTCAGCCTTTGCTCTGGTTAACTG
>PVIA01019536.1:0-10347 GCA_004024845.1 Tonatia bakeri | reverse complement strand
AAATAAGCCAGGCAGTGAAAGACAAATACCATATGATCTCACCTTTAACAGGAACATAATCGACAAAAGGAAAAAGCAACTGAAATATAAGCAGAGTCATTGAAAATAAGAACAATCTAACAATAGCCCGAGGGGAGGGGGAAGGGAACAGAGGGGAGAATGGTTTGCAGGAACAAGTATAAAGGACACATGGACAAAACCAAGGGGGAAGTGGAAGCGAGGGAGGGAGGTGGGCTTGGAGGTAGTGGGGGCAAGTGGTAGGGGGGAAATGCAGACAACTGACTGAACAACAATAAAATAATTTTAAAAAGATGTAGTAGCTGCAAAATGTCTGAGTTCAAAGGGATGGATCAAGAAGAATGCCTGTTGGAGTGGCGTAGTGTAGTGGTTGTCAGTGCAACCCTGGAGGTCTTATAGCCTTTTATGGGAGACCTGGGGAGCCAAAGTTCCACTACTTGTCACCGGAGAGACCTTGGACAGTCCCTGAACCTCTGTAAGCCTTAATCAGCTCACTCGTAAAAGGGGATAACAATGGCCTCTACTTGCTAGTTTTACAGGGTTGAAGTGAGGTTGTATGTGTCGAGTACTGAGATAGCTTGTCTCCAAAGTGGCCCTCAATAATCTTCACCTCCTGATACTTACGCCTTATGCAGTCTGCTCTCTCGTATGCATTAGGATTGGTCTGTGTGACCAACAGTAATGGCAGATGTAATGGTGTGTCACTTCCAAGGTGGGGTAATAGAAGGATATTGAGGCTTCTTGCTTGCTCAGTTTCTTTCTTCATGACTTGCTCTTGGGGTCGTCTGCCAGTTGCCATGTCATCAAGAGAGCTGTCATGAGGTTAGCAGCCCTGTGGAAAGGCCCACATGGTAAGAAACTGAGGCCTACTTCCAACACAGTGTGGGTAAGCTGTTTTATAAGTGGACCCTCCAGCCCTCAGACACTACAGCCCCAGCTGACACATTAACTGCAACTTCAGAGACCCTGTTAGAACAAGAACCACCCCGCCAAATCACTTCTTGCTTCCTGACCCTCAGAAACTATGGGCCATAATAAATATTTATTGTTTTAAGATGCTGATTTGGGGATATTTTGTTACATAGCAGTAGATAACTAATCCAAGTACCTAGCATATAGTAAGTGTACAATCAAGGTTGTCTACTTTATCAGTATTAATGTTAATAGTGATAATGAGCATCCAAGTAACTAAAAAATAGTCCAATTGACCCCACATTGAAAACCAATGTAAAAATTTAACAAAACCTTCCATTCTTCAAAAGATCTTTTTTGTTATTCTGGCTTAAAATTCCAATCATGTCAGAGTTTCTTTCTATTAAGCACACTTGGCCTCAATTATACAGAAAGAGTTACTTGAAAATGGAATTTTTGCAAATTAGTTTATATTTTGGGGAAAATAATTTTGCTGAGACTGTCACTTTGTTGATTTCTTCACACATGAACTGAGAGGGTTGGAACAGATCTACCCTGTCCAGAATTGTAGCTACTGACTATATGCAACTATTTATATTCTTTAAATTAAATATAAATAAAATTAAATATTCTGTTTCTTAGTTGTACTAGCCACATTTCAAGTGCTTGATAGCCACATGAGGTTAGTAGCCACAGTATTAGCACAAAGAGAGAACATTTTCATCATCACAGAAAGTTCTATTAGACAGCACTGGTTTAGATGTCTAGTAAATGGGTAAGCAGCCAGTGTAGAGCAGTTGGCACAATTCCTAGAACATACTAGGTTCTCTTTCTTTCTGCCTCTTCCCAGCTCTGAGGAAGGCATAGCTGGGCCTTTGTCCTGACAGAAACCGCCAAGAGATGCTGAAACCAATCTTAGGAAGAGCTTTCCTAAGAGCTTACCATCATGATTCACATTTCTGTTTCGATCATAGTTGTCTTGTCAATGATTGTGTCCTGCATCCTCAATAACCAGTTATAAAGTTCCAACTTGTTGTCCAACTGGCACTTCAAAAATGAAGAAACCCAAACTCAACCTCACTATCTCCTTCAGTTAGTCTGTCTTCTTGATGTCCATGTTTCATCCATGGCCACTTCCATCCTCTCTTGGAGGACCTCTCTTTGGCTCGTCTCATGACTTGCTGCCTTGAGTCTCTACTGAACACTCACCTCAGGTCAAGTCCTCTTGATTCACCCTTCAAACCGATTTTTGTTCCTGTTTCCTCCTCTTCATCTCTACTGCCAACACCCTATTTTGGGCCCTCATAATCTCTGTTGTGAGTGGTCTGACAGGTGTTTTGCTTTGTTAAAGATCCAGTGGAAAAGTAGGAAGAGAGCTTGGAAAGGAAGGCAGACTGGTCATGTGGGGGCAGAAATAGTGAATCTGCAAGAAGCCAGACACAGAAAAGTGACTTGGGGAATGAGTAAATCAAAATGACATTAATTTCTGATGACAAGTCATGTGAGCAATTGCCAGGGGAAAAGTGAAGTCCCTAAGAATATCTAAAGCATGGAGCGTTGAGGCAACGCACATGTTCATCAGTTCCCTCCCTTTTCTTCCTGCTGCTCAAAGGCTCCCCCTTCACCCTAGCAATCAAATCCTATTCCCCCATTACTCATTCATTCATTCAAGTAACACATCCTGAGCCTCCACCCTGACTAGGGCTCTGAGTTGGACTTTGCTATTCAGGACCCAGAGATAAATAAGAAGTGTACTCTGCCCTTTGAGAGCTCACAATCCAATTGGGAAAAGTGGGTGGACAGTTTGAGGACAAAGGGACTCCAGAGAATTATGCTTCATTTTCTTTTGTCTATATCTTTCCCCCTCAAAAGGGACTTAGTGAACTCAGCAGACACTCACTTCCACAGCAGGGACTTGAGGGAATAAAGATAGAGTGTAGAGGGTGAGGTGCAGCAGAGCAATGCACAACCTGTGCACTGTTCATAGAGGCTCTGGGGCTGATTCAGGGCTGTATTTGCCAGTGTACCAGGATAGTCAGAGGTCTGTTTAATAGTTTGAAGATAGGGCTGATTCAGTAGTTGCTTAGAGTATATGTTGGATTCTTCTTGGTCTTTGATTTATTTGAGCAAATATTTTCTCCTGACCTTTCTCATCTCCAACCTAATGAAGCATACAATGAGCTAGGGGTCCAGTGTGCAGAGCTGAATGACTGAAAGTCATCTCCATGCTGGCACATGGCCCAGGGCATCAGGCTGGAAGTGTTTCCCGTGTACCATTATGGGAGGTGGGGGAGTGGTGATGGTAAGGCTGGAGAGTATTGTATAGACAAGCTGTTTGGCCATATCTTTGTCAGAGTCATAAGTCAATAAAATACATTTGTGTGGATTAGAAAAAACCACTTCCTGCTCTGGGTGGACACAACCCCACAATCTTTTGATTTGATGAGAGGAAGTCTGGATTTTAGCTCCCACTTGCTCCCTTCTGTGTCATGGATGACACATACCAAGGTACTCAGCAGCCTTGATGCCTATCATCTGCCCCTCAAAGCTGTGTCTCCTGTGTGCTGTGATCTCAGGACTGGACATAGAAGAAAACTGGATGAATTAATGAGAATAAGTGGGAGGCTTGAGGAATAGTTCCACATCAGAAATCAGCCATCTGCCCTTGCTGGTGTGGCTCAGTGGATTGAGCACTGGCCTGTGACCAAAGAGCTGCCAATTCAATTCCCAGTCAGGGCACATGCCTGGGTTGTGGCCAGGTCCCCAGTAGGGGTCATGTAAGAGGCAACCACACACTGATGTTTCTCTCCCTCTTTTTCTCCCTCCCTTCTCCTCTGTCTAAAAATAAATAAAGTCTTTAAAAAAAAGAAATCAGCCATTTAGAAGACACTAAGCCAGTGTATAATATTAAGACTAATGTCTCACTTCTTTGGGGGCATAGGAGAGGCTGAGGACAGGGAGAGACCTTCCAGGAACAAATCCCCAGGTACCTTCCTCCCTCACTAGTCCATTAAATGCACTTACTCCTTTTACTTGCACTTAAAGACATGTGTGTTAAATAGTTTATATTGTGTGTGCGTATATATATGTGTGTGTGTGTGTATATATGTATATATGATTTATGTATATGTTTAATATGTGCCTTCAATATCTGTCCATAATTTCATTCTCTGTCTTGATTTCCTAGCTCCTCGAAAATGCAGACTCTCCATTACATGATTAATATTGCTCAGTAAAATGCCTGGCACATTGGCACCTGGTGCTTTTAGTTGATAACAATGATGATAAAGTTCAAAGTCTTCACTCTGGCTTTCCAGACTTTCTATCATCTGACTCCTCAACCTACTTCTCTCCCCACTCCCCAGTATTCTATACAACAGTCAAAATGGCCAACATTCCTTGGGCATCCAATCTCCATGACTTATCTCATGTTGCTTCCTTTCCCCTCTCTTATCCCTGAGTAACTAAATCCAACCCATCTTTGGAAGGTCAGCTCTAATACTCTTCCTTATGATATTTATCCTGATTCCTTGTGCTTGAAAGATCTTGTATGTTTGCTCTCCATGTCACTTCATTTCAAATTTTTGTGGATCTAATGATCATTATACTTTTCAAAAATATTTTATTGATTTATTTTCAGAGAGAGAAGGAGGGAAGAAGAAAGAAAGAAAGAAAGAAAGAAAGAAAGAAAGAAAGAAAGAAAGAAAGAAAGAAAGAAAGAAAGAAAGAGAAACTTCAATGTGTGAGAGAAACATCCATTGGTTGCCTCTCACACACCCCCAGCTGAGGACCTGGCCCACAATCCAGGCATGTGCCCTGACTGGGAATCAAACCAGCGACCTTTTGGTTTATAGGCTGGTGCTCAATTCACTGAGCAACACCAGCCAGGACTGAATGTTATACTTTGTATCATTGCTTCCCCTACTAATCTGGGACTTCTTGAGGGCAGAGGCTGTGTCCTATCTATCTTCTACTCCACAGGGATCACCCTAGGTGGGGTACCTGGTATTTAACTCTGCAATCTGACTGAACAAGTTCCATCTCAGCTCCGAGTCTCAGTTTTCTCAGCAGTAAGTGAGTGGTTGGACAAGGTGATCATTAAGGAACATGGTAGCTCCAGGGCCTGTAGTCTATAGCCCACTGAAAGTTCATTGACTAGAGGTTACAAAGAGGGTGTCTCCTACCAGAGAAAGTGGGGCCTTGGGGACTTGCTGTTTATAAAAGCCTAAACATTCTTGGATTGCCAAGAGGTTGGAAATTCAAACTTTATGAATCAGATTTCTCTCTTCCCATGAATGGGAATGACATTAAGTGACTCAGAGAATAGCTGGCACAAAGACTAAATCTCTGTTCTCCAAGTTGGAACTAAGGACTTTTTTTAAAGAAAGGTTTTATTTATTCATTTTTACAGAGAGGGGAAGGGAGGGAGAAAAAGAGAGATAGCAACCTCGATGTGCAAGAAAAACATCGATCAGTTGCCTCTTATACATGCCCTGTCTGGAGACCAGACCCACAATCCAAGCATTTTCCCTGACTAGGAATCAAACCAGTGACCTTTCAGTTTGTGATAGTACTCCCAATTCACATTGCCACACCTGTCAGGACAGCACTAAGGGCTTCTTCCTGCATTCCCCTTCCTTCCCTCAAGAACCAAAGGTGGGGTTATGATAAACCTCCTGTGATGGTTGGGTATACCCTAGTCACTGGGATCCAGGCTCCCCTTGCGGTGAGGTTTGGACTACACACAGGTTATCCAGGACCCTCATCAAAGGAGCTACCATTACAGCCCTGGAGACCCTGAACCAATACCCCTTGGTAATAATTATTAAGCATTTTGTAAGAGCCTGGGTACATAAGCAAATGTTTTAAAAATAAGCCTGTATTGTCTCCCTGGATTCCTGGTGGTAACTCAGCACACTGTACAGTAGCTGCGATTCACGGAATGCATGGACCCTGAAGGCCTGAGGGTAAGTCTTGGCAGCTGTTCATTGCTTCCTCTTAGAACCCAGAGGGTCACAGTCAAGGAGAGGTGGTACACATATCCCATAGCCACAGTCTTTTGAAATGCCATTGTCACCACTAAACCACAGGTTTATCTGTGCTTTATAGATGTGGCCAACCATCAAGGCCAAGAACATTGGGCTGGACAGCTCTAGAGCTGGGACAAGGTAGGGAGGTGGGGACATACTGGGACTCTGATAACCCAGTGTGGGGGCAGATGCCTCCCTATGGGCTGGGGAATGAGGAGAAGGGGTCCACAGGAGAGAGACAGGGGAGGAGATGGGAAATACTCTAATAGAGGGGCAGTCAAGAGTCTTGGGCTTTGGGCCCAGCTGAGCTGCTGACTCACCATGGACTCTTAATCTCCTGTAGAGAACAGGCCCAGCTCCTGGAAGCCTAGAGGGCTTAGTGGTGTTTGTATAGCTATAGAAGCAGAGGCTGTGGGCTGGCACAAAGCCCTGCCTGGCTATGGACAGGAGGGCAGGCAAGCAGGACAGAGTGGAAAACAGCAGTGAGAGGCAGGATGAGCTCTTAGGGAGGAAGAGGTGAGCCTGCACCAACCTGAGTCGGGAGTGTTTGCAGAAGGGACTCACAGACAGACAGAATATGAGGGGTTTGGGTGGGATTGGGGGAGATTCAGGGAAACCAACACTCATGAAGTCAGTCCAAACTGTCTACTCTAGTTTAGGAAGAATTAGATTATATATTTTCAGTTTTCACAGCTGAGTCAAAGACTCAACTTTTTCAAATACACTAGCTCTGCCTAATACGTTAAGCACATTCATAGAAACTGAGTTCTCTTCATAGCTCTTGTTTCTTTCCTTCTGGCCTCTCTACTCTACCTCCTGTCCTTTGAGGGCCCCAGTATTCACTTAATTCTCTCCTCTGCCTTATTGTACAAATATGAGATGGGAATAAAAATGCCCTGCTTCTACCTGCCTTTTCAAACACGCATTCTCAAGTATGATGAATGAAGATCCAGAAAGAGGCCTGTGCTTCCCAAGGCTCTGTGTAAAATGCCGAATCTTGGCACAAAATGTGCAGAGTGGAGATAATGTTGTTCTGAAATATTTTCAGGAATGTTTCTATCTCCTATAAATCTTTTGCTTTGAGAGTGAGTGTTTCAGGGGATGGGCACATCTCTGCCATTACTGAGGTTTCACTGTCAAATTACATTTTTGTGAGTCCCCAAAATGGCAATAGGCTTGAAAGGCAGACCTAAAAGGCTGGAGGGTCACAGAGTTGTATCAGTGGAAGGTCACTACAAGGCAGGAAAAGAAAGGAGAGAAGCCCATCACTGTATTTCCAACAGATCGTGGTACAGAGAGACAGGCAGGGCAGTCAAGTATTCAGATAAGTATGTGTCTATTTCTCCACCCCAGGTTCCAGTGTGGTGGGAGATGTTTTTGATAAGTGTAAGAGAACACTTTGTCCTCCTTCAAAGTCTGCAAGGACCACCTCATACATTCTGTGCACCAACTTGGGGGTGTCTGTGGCCACATCAAAGGAAATGCAGCTAGCATGAGAATCTGTGGTGCCCCTAGAGGCTGATACGGAACTTAGCTACAAGTCTGGCTGGGGAGCTGGGGATGGGGATGTGCCTGGCACTGCAGTCAAATCAGACCTCCTGGCTAAGTCAACCTAGGAGTCCAACCAGACCTCAAGCCTTGGGGGACACAAAGAGAATCCTTGAAGGGCCAAATCAGCACAGAGACAACTGAGCCCAAACCAAATTATAGCAAACATCAGCAAAACATTCATCCATTACCTGTGGCCCAATGTGAGCCCTCAGACCAGCAATAAGAGGCTCACTTGGAATAAGTGAACCCAGACTCCACTCCCAAAGGTTCTGATTTCACTGGGGTAAGGCTGCAGGATTGCTATGTTAATAAAAAGCAACCTGGGCTTGTGAACCAAGGAAGTTAATTGCTTTCTTCAGGGTTAGAATTATTCTCCACAATAAGGCCAGGACTATAGTGAGGCAAGTGAGGCACCTAGGATGCAAAATGGAGGGAGATACTCACTGTCAAGGTTGTGTAAGTACAGGGTGGGTGTCTGAGAGTCTCTTCTTCCACGTATGTTCCAAGTGCTATCTTGCCTCCTCCTAGCCCAGCTATACCTCCTCTCCAGACAGGCTCCTTACCTGGCCCAATCTGAAGAGGTGACCCAGGCTATGAGTTCTTTTTCTCTGTAAGTCACCAGAAGGTTGCAAAGGTGTCATGTGGCCAAGAGACCTACTGGGGAAGGTGCAGAAAACCAAAGAATGAAGCAGACTCAACTATTTCCTTAAGTGCTTTGCTGGTTTCTGGGATGAGAATGATGTGATATGACTATTGGCTGCAAAATGCAGTTTAGTCATTTCTACCAGTCCTCTGAAGCCAGGATATTTTGGTTTAACTCATTATTAGGGGTGGTGAACAAGGTCCAGGGTTCTTCAGAAAGGGATTCAAGTTATATAAACCAATATGTGTCCATGTTTGTTAGAGTCACAAAGACAAGGAGTATGTGCCTGTCTCCTACTAGTGTGTGGGCGAGACTTGGGGCACCCTGCACAGCTCTAGGTTGTTCACCACTTGTCTCACCCAGACATCAGTCTCAGTGAATTAGTAATTGGCACCACAGAAGGCAGATTCTTGAGGAGCATTTGGAACTGATTATATTGTTAGTGTGAGCTCAGGGCTCCAGTGAATGGCCCAGTACTGTGCAAAAGCACAGGGCTTTACACACTAGACAAATGCATTCTTTGTGAATAATAAGTGACCTTTGTTTCCCTCTGCCTGGCCTCTTCCTCCTCCCTGCTTTATTCTGACCTCAGCATGGATCCTGAATCCTCTAGCAGGAAAGCTGACCTCATACTGCCCAAGGAATCTGGCACTCTGAGTTATGATACAGCTGGGATGGGGGTGTAATTCTGTGTTTTAACCCGAAGTCCTTCTTACAGAGGTAGGAAGAAGGGCCCCAGCCTTCAGAGGCAGAGCTGTGCTTCTGTTTCTCTCATCTCCTGTCATTGTCTCAGCATTGAAAGCAGTGGGGAGAGCTTTCAGAGTCCACAGAGGAAGAGTAGATAGGCAGGAGACTTAACTCCTGATCACAGCACTCCCAACTGATGCTCGGGCCCTGTTACAGCCTCTGTTTCTAAGTCACAAACCTCCAAATCCTGAACCAATTTTCTTTAGAAAAAGAAATGAAAGACTGAGTTCCTTCAGATCTGATGGCTTGGCCAGATCTGCTGGCAGAAGGGACCTGCCTGCTCCTGGGGCTCTGGAGGGGTTAACATATGAGCAGCTGTTGAGGCTCTCTGATGAAGTAGGCCACTTCAGCCCAAGTCCTTTCTCTCTCAATCTTGATTTCTGCTGAGAAAAGCAGTGTCAAAAACCCATAAAACTTGAGAGCTGTTTCCTTTACCCATTTGCTAAGATCTATTAGTCACTTCCGATAGCCAGCAGCTAACCCATCTGCAGGACACATGGTCTTGATTTAATTAATGTGCAAAGCAAAAGAACATCAGGCAGGTAAAAATCCATAATTAGCAAGTCTTTCATGATTTGCTCTGTTGGTTCCCCCCTCCTCCACTTTCTAGGCAGTGGGAGGGGATGAGAAGAAGCCAAAGACAAATACGATTTAATTCCATCTTGAGTAATTACTCTGGAAAGCCCTCTACAAAATTGCTGCCTGTTTAACTCAGCAATGTCAGCTTGCATTTGGGAACACCATCAAACTGTAAATGCTTTGATCCTTTTTATGCCCATGTACGTAAAGAAAACCAAGTATACCTAATTCTTATACCATGTTGCTATAAGCATTAGAAACTCTTGGCACATGGCCACAGCTGGGCTTGAGAGGGTCTGGCTTTGCTGGAGAAGGAAACTGGAATGCCTTGGAGCAAACATCAGAAGGGGAGCCAAGAGGTTGAGACTCTGGTCCCTGCTCCTTAGTGACTCATGAAATGACATTGGGCAGGACATGCCCCATCCTGATCTCCATTTAAAATAAGTGGGTAGGGAGAGATGATTTTTAAATTTCAAAGCCCTCCCTCCTTAAACCCCCAAACTCTGCCATTCTTTGCTTCTAGAAAACACATTTTTTTCCAACACCACAAACCCAGAGATGAGGCACGTTAGGCAGGGACAAAGGTAACTAGATACAGAGACTTGCTATACAGGTTTGGTTATCAAAATATTTAAGGAAAAGATGACCAATTGTGGATTATGAGATTCCTTTAAACAGGGGCATACTATGGATGTGGTGTAAAAACTGTAGTCACAAAAGAGAAAAAAAATTAATATTTTATTTGAATTATTCAAGTACAGTTTTCTGCCTTTTACTCCCATCCCAGCCCACCCACCTAACCCTCCCCACTTCCCTCCCATTTCCACCCACCTCTTGTTTTTGTCCATGTGTCCTTTATACTTGTTC
>PVIA01019535.1:0-10358 GCA_004024845.1 Tonatia bakeri | reverse complement strand
GGCAAAGTCCCTCCAGGTCATTTCCCCAACAAAGTGCAAAGGCACACTTACTGGACACCAGTGGCTGTCTTCACCCCCAGGTCACTTCCCCATTGCTCAACCCCAAGCTCACCAGGTGGACTGCTCTGCCTGGCAGCCTTGGCAGCTTCGGGTGGGTCAGAGGATGAAGGCTCTGCTGTCAGAGTTGGAGGGGCTGAGGTGGGGCCACCTGAGCTGTGGAGGGAAAGGTGTGAAGCTCCAGGGTGGGGCACCCAGGCTGCGGGAGTGACAGTGTGCAGCTGGAAGGTGTCTCCTGGTCATTTCCTCAGGATGGTCCCTGGGGGCCAGATGGCAGGTGTGCCAGAAATGAAATTCCTCTGAGTTGCTGTGTAAGGCCCTTGAGCTTCAAAATTGACAGGCTAGCCCAGCAAATCTCATGGGGGCCCTGGAAGGCTGCTCCCACCCCTCTGTCCGCATATGCTAGGCTCTCAGCTGCAAGGCACAGGGAGGCCGGCTCTTCTGGCTCCACCACTGAGGCAGTGTGGGATCTACTGGCTCCTTCATTTTATTATGGAACTGTGCGTGGTGGCATGCTACCAGACTTACTGTGGTGAATACTTGATAAGTTATAGAAATGTCATATCACTATGTTTACACCTAGAGCTAACATAATATTGTATGCCAAGTATATTTCAATAAAAATGTTAATTAAAAATAAGTATAATCTGGCTACTAGGTGGGAGCCATCAAGTAGAAGGGACTGTGCTTCCCCTCACCCAGTTTTGGAGACAGCTCATAATGGAGTGGAAGTGTTTAGGTGCCAGAAACCATGAGGGCTCCAGGGTGGGCTGCTCCAAAGAGCCCAAGATTGTGTATTAGCTCCTTTGGATTGAAGTTACTTGACCTGCAGTTAATGCTGGAAGGGCTCATTCACCCTCCTTTGTGTCCCCAAATGCAAGAAGTACATCTCCCCTGTGCAACGGAGCCCCTCCCCCCACACCCCATTCAGGGAGCTGAGAGGGACACCCTAATGCCAGAATTAAGGAAAGCCTGTTCATAGAAACCTTGTCACTCCTTTACTAAATTACTACCCAAGCTCCAATTCTGTGTGGATTCCTCACTGATGAGAACCAAAACCTGAACTTTGTCCTGTCAGATCATCACTTTATTGTTTCTTTGTCCAAAAAGCATTAGAAGCTGGCTGGTTCAATCATTTGTGTCAATATCCATTATGATCACCCGTGTCTACATATTAAATTGTTTTAACTCCTGTTGATCTGGTCTTATGCCACTTTTATAATTAGTTCAGTCATAAGAACTCAAGAGGTGTGGTGGGAGGGAATTTCCCCTCCTTAATAGAACTGAAGGGTAAACACTAGGAAACCTATAAAGAACAGAGGGAGGTAATAACTGTTACAGCCCAGCTGGGGAAGTGCCAGGCTCCCTGCTAGGGGACTAGCGGGGCAGAGGTCTTCGTCTCCTGCATTTCCCTGGGAGTGGGGCCACGGGGCCACTGTCCGTCCTCTTGTCACCATGACTTGAAAATATCCGCTGTGTCAGCCCAGTGAGATGAGGCCTGTGTATAGGAGGCCTGTCCAGACGGTAGCCAGCCATGCACTATGAAAAAAAGCAACATGTACTGAGGAAGAAGCAAGAGGCAGGAAACAGTGTCTTGGGCTGCTGGCCAGAGCCTGCAGGCTGAGATCATGCGCTGCTCTGGGGCCGAGGGTGGGGCGCTGTGTGTGGAAGGTTGATACTTCTGAGCCAGAAGAACAACCTCTTGAAAGTCCACATGGACAGTCAAATGAACAATGCAGATGCCTCCCTGATCCCTTCCCAGAGGTTCTGAAGTCTGCTATTAACAGAAGCTCCAGACAGAAGGGAGGGACAAAGGAGGAGGGTAAGGGGAAAGAGTGGTTAATGAGGGTAGATATGGTATACTCTCAATACATGATTAACACGAGAACTTTGTAAGTAAGAAGTTAGTGTTTCAAACTAACACACATCATTTTTACTTTTACAAAGAACTCCCGAACGCCATCATTACCATGGAGTGTCAGGACTGGGTCGTGCAATGGAAATCACCTGTGCAGGGTTTTCCGCATTCCAGCCACAACCTAGTCGCGTGCTGCGAAATCAGTTAAGGGGTTGAAACTAGCATTTTCTTACCATTTTATTTAATGACTTTATTCTTATTTATTTATTTTTCAAATTTTTTAGGTTTTTATTTATTTATTTGATTTAATCTTTATTGCATTTTCCCCATTACCTTTTTTTTTCTTTATCTTTTTATTTCTTCTTTTTCTTTTTTTAATCTTTCTTGGCTGTACCCAGGATGAGCCAAGCTGCTGTGCAAACCCCGGTTTTGTCAGCACCGGGAGCAGACATGTGTCTGTGCCTGCCGGCCTGCTGTCAGTCTTAGGTTACTCGCAGGCCTAACTGCTGCTGAGAGGGCCTCTCGGGGGAGAGGAGGCTCCTGGATCTCCCAGCGCAGGTGCCTGACAGGCTTCAGGGAAGATGCTGGGTGTTTCCCCCTCCCCCTGAGCCACTAGCCCAAGTCTGTCTTGGATTATTTCCCTGTAATTGTCTGGGCAGGGCTCCTCATAGGCTAACGGGTGAGTCTCCAGAGCCCAGAGTTTGGGTCTGTCAGAAACTGGGAGGGCATTTCTATGGCTCTCTCTTGGAGGGGAAGCACCAGTCTGTTTTCTGGGAAAGTGCAGGAAATGGCCACACCCTACAGCCTGTCTCTCACACTCCCTGAGTCTGCAGATGTTGCCATGTCCTCAGCCCGGGGCACTTTTTCCATGACCATTTAGTCCTGTTACACCCACCTCCCCCCAGCAATCACCTCACTGTTGTCCATGCTCATGAGTCCTTTTTCCTTCAAACTAACACACGTCGTTTAGATTTGGAGGCACCAGGCCGAATAAGCCAAGTCTTGGTGTTTTTGACATCTCCCATTACTGGAAAGAGGACCCAACCCTCCTTCCTAGGACAGGGGTGTTTGTTTACCTATGAATTAAACTTTCACAGAGGCAGTCAATCCATTCTTGTTAACATGTGCCCCAACTCTCCTAGGAGTGACTCTCCTTTGCTCATTAAGAAACAATCCATGAGCAATCTCCTTCTGAAGGAGAAGGTATAGAGAATAGAAATGGCTCGCTCAGGACCTGTACCAAGGGTGCCCACGTGCCTCGGTCGGTGCTCTTTCTACTCAGCTCCTTGCCTCCATACCTTAACAATGTTCTTTTCTGCAAACTTGTATATCCCTTAAAAACATGAGGTGGCATTGGTGGTAACTCCAGGTTGGATGGTTTGTCTTGGGAGAATGCCATCGGGCACAGCTCGCTCTGCATCTGGGAACAGAAACCTGGACTTTGTGCCTTCCATTTCCCATGCTTATCTCTAACAGAAAGCCCCATTAAAAAACACCTGGATACCTTTCCAGTAGCTATTGTGACACCGAGTTCCCATCACAGATCCTAAAACCCAGCCACTGGGACTTCGATGCAGAGTAGCATGGATGTTAGGAGCCAAGTCCTGGATTCCGACGGATCTAGCATAACTTACTGCTCTGCCATGTACTCATATTGTGGAAGAGCATTTAATGACTTGAAGAAGTATAGATGATGTTTTAAGGGAAAAAGTGCAATTCTATTGATCCCATTTTTGTTCAAAGACATGTTCCCACAGTGAAACACAGCCTAGGAAGTTGCACATCTGACAATGGCCATATCCCTAGTTAGTTGGACGTGTTTGCATTACTCTGGGCTTTCAGAATTCCCGGTAATGACATGTTTGTGCATCTATCAACTCTTCACGGAGGGCCTTCTATGCAGCAACCACTACACGAGGTGTTGGGCGCACGTGGCGATGGGGGTGGGGGAATAACCGGATCCAGGCTATGCCTCCGTGAAAATGAGACGTGTGACTGGGGAGAAGAGTGATCATACGCATATAGAAAAAACTTATACTTATTTGATGATAAAGACAGTATGATTCCAATTAAAAATGGGAAAGATTATGTGTACAAAAACTACAATGAAAGAAAAGAGAAGGCAAGGTGTCACTAATCCTCCTAAGACTGCTATCTCCCAGAGAGCAGTCCCCCAGGGACTAACGTCATTACTGTTCCCATCTTGTCCTCCTTAAAATTAAGAAAATCAGGTATGGCTCAGCTGTCCCAAGGTCCCCCACGTCTTTACTTCCTGCCCTTCCTTTGTGGATTCTTGGAATCAGAAGGACAGAAGAGGTGATTTTCCTCTTGTTTGTTACTAAACAAGGTAGTAAGCAGGAATGGAAAAGGAGCAGCTACTTAATGAAGTGTAGGGACTTCTAATTTTGTTTGTCCCTTTTCACAAAGTCCACATCCCCTAGGTTTTAGAGGGCCCTCTCCTCCGAGCTTGGTGTGCTCGGTTTGCACTCTCCAGGCCCAGGAACCCCGGAATCAAGCCTGTCTGTACTCAGTTTTCTGCCTCGTCTGCCAGACGGAGGTTGTTGGCTGAGCCTCACTGCTTCTCTGGAGCTTCCTGCGTTCTGTCTGCCTAGTGGAAGGAAGCAACGAAAAGGCCGTGATGGGGGACAGGGCGGGTTCCGTGACCTGCCCTCTATCACCAACCACGGGCCAGCCAGCCTCAGGGTCTGGACCTGGTGTTCTCAATGTACAGAAAGGCTCTGCCCGGTGTTTGAAAATATTTCAGTTTTCCTCTTTCTAAATAGTTTGCAAAAAATATTATATACAACTCAAAACCCCAAATCTCATATGGAATTGTAGAGTAATGGCGAAACTAAGAACTCCTTTGGGGAGGGAAAACATTTTAAATCTCCAAAATTCTTAAGTGTTGTTCAAAATTTCAAGTACATCTTATGAATCATCATTAAACCTTCTACACCAGTTAAGCCCTTCAGAAGTCTAGATTATTGAGCATGTTTTTCAATTTGATAAAACAGAAAAGGTAGGTTTGCATCATAGGTAGACAATAAAAATGTTCTGTCAAAAAGAGATTCCTCTCCTTTGCACTGATTGGCAATAACAGCTAACATGGGAATTTACCACTTATGATTGAGCCAAGTTAAATTTTCAGATTTACTGGATAGTCTGTCTCAATCTGATTAGTTAAGCAAAATGAGGAGTGCTTGTTTGACCTTCTGTGTGGTTCTGGAATTCCCCAATTTCTCTTACCTCTGCGAGACATGGTTTACAACATAGTGGTTCAATGAACTAAAAGCCCTTTGAGGTCCAAGGGATTTGCTTTCCACTTTTCCTTTAATTAAAACTGGTTTTCACCCTGGCTGATGAGGCTCAATGAATTGAGTGACAGCCTGTGAACCAAAGGGTCGCCGGTTCGATTCCTGGTCAGGACACATGCCTGGGTTGCGGGCCAGGCCCGAGGTTGTGGGTGTGTGGTTGAAATGCTCAAGAGGCAACCAGCGGATGTGTGTCTCACACGTCGATGTTTCTCTCCCTCCCTTCCAGTATCTCTCAATCTAAATCAATGAAATCTTTTTAAAAACACTGATTCACATTGACCCATGCCACCCCAATAAGTTTAATTAAAAACATTTCTAGAGTTCTGGCCAAGATGGAGGCGTAGGTAGAAACCCTCGCTTCCTCACACAACCAAAAGGAGGCTACAACCAATCTAAAATCAATAAACAACCAAAATTGCCAGAAAATCAAACTGCATGGGACTCCGACAACCAAGGAATTAAAGAAAAAAATCAACCAGAATAACCAGACCGGTCACGCGGACCATGCAGGCAACTCAGAAAAAGCGCTGCAAGAGGGGGCTGAGGGGTGGGGCTGACTGCAGAGCCCCACAGAGCTGTGTAAGAGGTACTGACTTATGGGGAAACTGGGACTCAGAGCTGAGTCTGGGCTAAGGCTGAGGTTGCCACAGTGGGAGAGACTGTTGGAAAGTGCACTAGAAAGGAGCAGGCGAGCTGTACTGTTCCTTCTCTGACCCCTCCCTCACAGGCGGCGCAGCAAAGAGCGTTGCAGGCCAGGTGAATACCTAAGGCCCCACCCTTACAATTTATCAGGTGTGCCAAGACAAAGAAATATGGCCCAAATGAAAGAACAGAGCAAAACCTCAGAAAGAGAACTAAGCAATGAGGAGATTGCCAACCTATCTGATGGACAATTTAAAGCCCTGGTAATCAAAATGCTCACAGAACTAATTGAGCTTGGTCGAAAAATGAAAGATAACCAAAATTAAATAAAGCAAAATATTCAGGGAACCAACAGTGACAAGAAGGGAACCAGGATTCGAAGCAATGATTTAGAACAAAAGGAAGAAATAAACATCCAATTTGATCAGAATGAAGAAACAAGATCCAAAAAAATGAAGAGAGGCTGAGGATTCTCTGGGACAACCTGAAACATTCCAATATCTGAATTTTAGGGGTGCCAGAAGGAGAAGAACAGCAGCAAGAAATCGAAAACTTATTGGAACAAATAATGAAGGAACACTTCCCCAATCTGGCAAAGGAAATAGACTTCTAAGAAGTCCAGGAAGCCCAGAGAGTTCCAAAGAAGTTGGACCCAAGGAGGAACACACCAAGGCACATCATAATTATATTACCCAAGATTAAAGATAAGGAGAGAATCTTAAAAGCAGTAAGAGAAAAGGAGACAGTTATTTACAAAGGTGTTCCCACAAGACTATCAGCTGATTTCTTACAGGCAAGCAAAGGCTGGAAAGAAGTATGCTAAGTCATGAAAAACAAGGGCCTACATCCAAGATTGCTCTATCCAGCAAAGCTTTCATTTAGAATGGGAGGGCAAATCAAGTGCTTCCCAGATAAAGTCAAGTTAAAGGAGTTCATCATCACCAAGCCCTTATTATATGAAATTTTAAAGGGACTTATCTAAGAAAAAGAAGATCAAAACTATGAACAGTAAAATGACAACAAACTCACAACCATCAACAAATGAACCTAAAAGAAAAGAAAAACAATGAAAACAAAAACTAAGCAAACAACCAGAACAGGAACAGAACCAGAGAAATGGGCATCACACGGAGAGAGTTCGGTGGGGAGGGGGAAGGGAGGATTAGGGGGGAAAGGCACAGGGAAGAAGAAGTATAATTAGCAGGCATAAACTAGATGGGGAGAGATAAAAATGGTATAGGAAACAGAGGACTCAGAGAATGTATATGTACAACCCATGGACATGAACTAAGGTGGGGGATGCTGGAGGGTAGAGGGGGCAGGGTGGAGGAGGGATAAAGGGGGCAAAATTGGGAAAACTGTAATAGCATAATCAACAAAAAATACTTAAAATTTTTTAAAAACAGATTCTCTACTTAAATGGATACTCACACCTCTCCATCATCTCAGTAGTGTATCCTCTGGCCAGATCTCCTGAGTGGACATACTGCCCAGCATCAGGGTCCTTCCCTTCTCTGAAGCCTCAGTGTAACCCAAGAGCTCCCAGTTCATCCCAGTTAATCCCAGGGAAAGGGAACTCAAGGCCAGGAGACCTGACCCCACCGGATCTCAGAAGGGAAGCTGGCACAAGTGCCACTCATAGAAACACTGGGGATAATAATGGCTTGTGTCCTTGGTTGGCATGACTGCCCTTCTTGGCATAGAAACGTGCTTGCCTCCAGGCCCCACACACTTGAGAAAGGCGTGGAATCCTGGCGCTTGGATCAGCGAAAAGGTTTCATGGTCAAGGAAGAATTGAGCCTATGGCTTCTTGTGTCCAGCTGGATACAGCATGTCCTAAAGCCGTTCCTCAGTTTCCACCAGACCAGCTGTATTCCTGTGGGGTCCCTCTGACAGGTAGAGGCCCATCAGAGAAGGAAATGCTTTGTGTTCGCTCAGACCTTCACCCCAACCCCATCCCGTCCCCAATGAGAGGCATCAGCTCCAAACCCTGACTTTCCCGAGTGCCTCAGGGCCAGCACCTCACCTGCCTCTCAGCCGGCAACCCCGCCTGGCTGCCTCAGCATGCTTCCCTCCCACTGCTGATGTGCACGAGGTCTGCTGTTGTTTTCTATTGGGGTCATTTTGGCTCTCTTTTCTGTTTGAGATACTTGTAACCATAAGAAGATTTCTGTTCTGAAGTATAGTTTTTATTATTATTCAGACAATGCGAGGCCAGCAGATCAGGAGATGACGGCCATGAGAAGAGGGTTTGTCACAGGGTAGTACTCTCTTCTCCATGGGCCCAAGTGCTCGACGTGAAAGGGTGTCATTCAGGCCTGGGGTGGGAGTCGTGGGTGTAACTGGTGCTGCAGACTCTCCCCTTTCTCCCGTCGCCCTGACATCCTCTGCCCCGGGGTCACCATCTCAGTGGTCTCCCCTTAGGGTCAACCCCCAGTTCACGCACCTCAGAGTCCAGTGCATGTCCCTCTTCCTCTTATTCTTTAATCAATTCAGCTATTCATGGACCTTTATTCATCAACTCAGGATGTATTTGTTGCATTCCTAAAAAGTTCCACTAGGAATTTCTGATTAACATTGCATTGAATGCATAAATTAATTTGGGGAAAATTAATACTTTATAACTAAGTCAAAACATCCTCTCCATGAACATGACATACCTCCCTATTTACTATTCCTTAACAAACTTTCAAATTTTCTCTGTAAATATTTGTGTATTTTCTTAGGTTGTTTCCGAGGTAGTTAATGTTTTTGGTACCATTTTGTTTTGTATTTTTTAACAATTGTAGAGCCCTGACAGTGTGGCTTAGTTGGTTGGGTGTCAGCCCCGAAGGGGAAAGGTCACTGCTGCAGTTTCCCTCAGGGCACCTGCCTGGGTTGCAGGTTTGGTCCCAAGTCAGGCAGCAAATGGGAAGCAATGGATCAATGTTTCTCTCTCTCTCTCTCATTTTTCCTCCCTTTCTCTGTCTCTAAAAATAAATAAATAAAATCTTTAAAAAGAATTGTTGTAGAGAAATGCTATCCATTTTTTAAATTTTACCTTCAATACCTCAATCTCACTGAATTTTCTTAATAGCTGTAATAGTAAACTGTGAAATGGAGCCTACATTTTGGAGGACTTTGAGGGGACAGTCTCTATTATTTCTATTTACTCATGGATATTGGTCTATTTAGTTTCTCTATTTCTTCATATGCCCACGTTAGAATTCATATTTTCCAAGAAATATATTTTTTACCTAGGTAACCAAATTTATTAGAATATGTTCTTTTCATTATGAGTCATGAATTTGACTACTTCTACCTTTCTGTTTTCTTTCTTCTTGGAGAGATATAGATACTTCTACAACTATCCTACATCTGTTGTAAATTTCTAACAATTCCCGTCTCTATTTCTTTCTGTTGCCTCTTGGAACATTTCCTAGAGCAGTTCTGACAGATGACTTATTATGCACTTGCATTATTCACTTCTTGTTAAGGTGTCTTGTTAAGCATTATATTTGCAATTTTATTTTCATTTGATTCTTCCTCAAAGCTGATAGCACTTTGATCGTGATATGATTAGTTCATATCGTGTTTTACCCCTTTGATAATATTTATTCAGTTTTATAAGTTTCCTGTGCTTCTCTTCAACTCATTAATTCTGAAAAACATAGTATTTTTTTTTAAGTTGTTGTCTTTCTTTCAGAGCCGCCACGCTGCTGGACGTCGGGCAGCTTTGCCCAGTGAGCTGGGTCTTCCTGGGAAGTCGGCACTGCCGCCTAGAATGCGTGCGTGTGCGTGAGTGCAATCCAGCTCCGAGGGTCCGGGTGAGGGGATGTAGTGTCCAGTGAGTGGCCAGTGGTGAGTGGCCGCCGTGGCAGAGAGTGGCTGACACCGCTGTCCAGGATGAAGCACTCAGATGCTGCTCGCAGGCCATGTGGTCCCCTTCACCTCCTCCCCCGCCCCGCCCCGCCCCGCCCCTCTGCAAGGTGTTTTCGTAGCGTGTTGTCAACACGGAACCCTCAGTGTGTGAAGATGGACTGGGGAAGAGGAACCAGCAGGACCTGTGTGTTCACCAGCCTCCGTTCCTGTCCTGGCCTCTCCCCTGCTGGGCTGCAGGACTGACCCCGCCCTCACCCCTTCCTCATCCTTAGTCCTTGAGGGGCTGTGCACCCACATGACGTTTCTGACTCAGAGTGATCCGGGGATAGACACTGACCACAAGGGTAACATGGGGGACACAGAGCTCACCCCAATTTTCTGCAGACTGGGACCTGGCACTTCCCACTGGTCTGCGACTTTATCACATGACTCTCTCACTCTCACTGGGAGAGGTGTCCAGGGTCAGGTGAGGGAAGGCAGAGCAACCCCCTGGATTTCCGCCACCTCAACCAGCTCAGATCCCAAGCTGCCTCAGCAGCCCAGCCAGCGGAGCCGGCCTCCCTGTGCCTTGCAGCTGAGAGCCTAGCATATGCGGACAGAGGGGTGGGAGCAGCCTTCCAGGGCCC
>PVIA01019534.1:0-10361 GCA_004024845.1 Tonatia bakeri | reverse complement strand
TTTTGAGAAGATTTTTACTTTTATACTTATATCTGTAATACCTTTATATATTATTCCCATTTTATTTGTGCATTTATTTATTATAAGTGAATTGAAATTGTTAACAATATTTTAAAGATTTTATTTATTTGTTTTTAGACAGCGGGGAGTGAAGGCCAAAAGAGAGGGAGAGAAACATCAGTGTGAGGTTGCCTCTTGTGTGCCTCCCACTGGGGACCTGGCCTGCAATTCAGGCATGTGCCCTGACTGGGAACTGAACTGGTGACCCTTTGATTTGCAGGCCATCACGCAACCACTGGGCTAAACTGTTAATAGTCTTAATTCCCCAAACTGTGTGATTGTGTAAGTGACCAAGAGCCAACACAACTATACAACATTACTCCTAGCTCAAAATTAATAAATGAAAAAACAAAAATAAAAATTAAAGGTGACTCAACGCTTGAATGTGGTCAGAAACTGACTGCCTTTGAACATGTGTTCTGTTACCATTGAAAGAAAGGAATGCAGAATGAGTATATTCAAATGTGAACATCTTATTTTTCTTTTGTTTGTTACTCTCTTGAAAGCAACTGATACTGAGATTTTAGTGTCTTATTTTAAATTATGGTATCATCCTGCCATCTAGTGGATATGTGTTTGTATTGCTTGTAAGGGAAATACAAATTCACACTGCCACGTTTTGTGCAGAGGGATTTTGTACTGGACTGTATGAGAAAATCTACCAATTACCGTGCAGTTCGGTTGAGAATAAGACCACAAACAGATGAGAGCCTAAGTTGCAATATTATGGAAATTAAAATTGACATTTTTTCTCATTATGTCAAACTAAAATAAATTAAAAAACCAACAAACAAAAAGTTGTCTCTTGTGTAATAACAAATGATACTAGACTGGAAAATAAGAGATCCATATCAGGTTTATTTTAACTCTTTAGTATTTTTTTAAATATGTGTCATATATGAGCTCATTCTTAAGTCAGAGAAAGAAAAAGAAAATGGTTTAACTCTCAATTAATGTAATCATATTAATGAGAGTTAGCCATAGAGTACTAGTCATGGGCACACACTTCGTACTTTCCATTCTCAGAAGTATCTCTATCTGTCTCTGTACCTGTTCCTCTCTATCCCTTTCCTTCCTTCCTTCCTTCCTTCCTTCCTTCCTTCCTTCCTTCCTTCCTTCCTTCCTTCCTTCCTTCCTTCCTTCCTTCCTATTCATCATCTATTTATCATCACACTGGGTTTGGGAGGCAATTTTGAATTGCATTTTCTATTTTTTCATAGTATGCTATATTTGTATACTTGTATATGCTTCATGAATGGTCTACTCATTTACAGGCAAGAATTAATAAAGCTTGAATTAAACCAAATTCTTATTGGTTAGCAAGGTTAAAGCATGCCTATTTAATTACTATAATAATTACTTTTATTGGGTAGGAAATTCAACTAATCTGTTAGATATGAATATGCTCTGGGTTTTGAGAAGTATGGAGATAATTGACAAACAATAAAGTATTTTGAGAAGACCAACGGTGAAGTGATCTTATTGAGAGCTCTACACAAATACGAGGATTGGTCACAGGATATGGGAGATGCAGGGAAACATTGTGAAGTTTCCTTGTTTCTGGATCCTTCCTTTTACTTCCACTGAAGTTTATATCTGTATAGCCCTTTCTAATATCTTATTAGTAAGACTGAGCAACCAGGGGACCATAAGATTCATTTATACTATTTTTTGGATACTATGGAGAGAAAGTTCTTCCTTGTTCTGAAATTGGTTTTCCTGTGGTTTTTAAGCTAATGGAATGAATTTTTTCTCTTGAAGACATGGAAAACAAGGCCAGCCTTTCACATTTTAACCTTGAAATATTTGAAGACATCATTTAGAGTTCCTTTTTGTTTTTTTTGTGCATTACACACATGTTCAGTTCCTTGATTAGGCTATTTGATGCCAGATGCTGTAGTTGCCATATATAATATCACTATCAATTACTTGACATTACAAGGTACTCATGTTGTGGAAAATAACTCACACACGGCAGAGATGGTGGAGCACGATCCTTTATTATGTGCAAGGGCTCAGAGGAGAGACTCCAAATTCTGAGTGCCAAATGCTAACTTTCCGGGGTTTAAATAGCCTCAGACCCCTTGCCTCCATGGCAAAGCGAGGATATAGAAGCTAAATGTGGAAGTCAGGTCTGACTACCTTATATGGGAGACAAAGAGCAAGGTGAGGAGGCAGGGAGCAGGGGCAAAGGTTGCAGGTCTATGTGCCAAAGTGGAGGCCATCCGTCTTATCTCCCTTACTTGGGGAACAAAGGCACAGGCCACAAGGGATGGAATTTGCTAAAACTACAAAGCACAGAAACTTAACAGGATTACAAGGTACAGAAACTTTAACAGGATTTTTCTACCACACCCATGCAATTATAATTAGTTACTGGAACCACTGGCCTATCTGCAATGAAATGCTGTCAAGAATATAATGCTCCCTTTCAAACTAAAATGAGAATGGGAGTTACCTCTTGCTGACTACATAAACTATTAATGGAGCAAAATTATTGATAAATGATGCATTAGAACTAAATTGATTTCATTCACAATATCTATGTCTTTTTTTTTTTAAAGATTTTACTTATTTATTTTTAGAGAGGGAAGGGAGAGGGAGAGAGAGAGAGAGAAACATCAATGTGCGGTTGCTGGGGGACATGGCCTGCAATCCAGGCACGTGCCCTGACTGGGAATCAAAACTGCGATGCCTGGTTTGCAGCCCACACTCAATCCACTGCGCTACGCCAGCCAGGGCACAATACCTATGTCTTTTTATAATCACGACTTCATTTTTTGACACTTGTCTTTTAGGCATGGAACCCTAGTACAGGGCCCAGCATCTGACATACATTCCAGCTGCATTCCATACACAGTTTGGCTCCTTTGACCCTCCAACCTTATCTTGTGCTGCTACTTGCACGAATCTTACTTTTAACTGGCAGAAACAGGAAGGTCCAAATTTCTACCTTCATTCACACTATCGTAACTGCTTAAGAAGTCTTTTGTTTTTCTTTCTTGTTCTTATACTCTACTTAACATTATAGTTTGGTCCCAAGTTGAAAGTTGCGTTATGATTTTGCCAACCAGGAAAAATATTCAACATTATTCAATAATTTCAAATTATGAAGAGTATTCCTAATAAGCATGATAAAAGCTGAAAGTAAAAAACTGAACAAACCAAACAAAACAACTTATGCATGGTGACAATACAGAAAAGTGCAATATCTTTAAAAGCAAATACTGTTTCTCCCACTACATTAAAATTAGGTTATAATAACCACATTATTATAAGCCAGATTCACATTATATTACCACTCCAAGGACATCTGCCTACTGATTTGGAAATAATTTTGGAATTTGCACATTCAAAAAAATAAATTTGAATTGCATCAGTTGACAAATTATGATCAACTCATATGATCACAAATCAAAGCTTGTCACTGTCTTTTTATAAATAAAATGCTTTTGATACAACCATGCCCATTGATTTATGTATTGCCTAAAACTGCATTCATGCTACAACATGCAGAATTAAAGAGTTAAGATTGAGTCTACATGCCCCACAAATTAAAAATATTTACTATATGAATCTTTACAGTAAAATTTTGCTGACACCTTTCTATTAAATCAAGTAACTGAGAGTTAGATGTTTATATGTTAAGATATGGTGGCTTTTTAAATACCATATTATTTCTCAATTTTAATAATAAATGTAAGCATTGAGTAACATTGTGCTCATATGTGGAAAAGTAATACAAACTGTCATTTTAAGAAAATCAATTGTTTTCATAGAAAATAAAGCTCATAGTACAATGTTAAATAAAAAGGAAGTAAGCAATGTAATTATATGATAATTATTGTTAAGTTTTAAAGAAGATACATGATAATAAATATATATTTGTATACAGAGGGGACACCAGAAATACAACCAGAATGAAGAGTAGTTCTCTTTGAATTGTTTTCCAATAGCTGATTTTTCTTTTATACATTATTGTATTTTACAGGAATTTAAAGACAAAATATTTTAAACCTTGTTCAATGCTTTTAAAATATCGATATGTCAAAGGTGATGATGGGGAGATCCAAGATGGTGGGGGAGTAAGTGAAAGCTACACTAACCTCCTCCCAAGACCAATATGGAATTGCAACTAAATTGTAGAGAAATCATCTTGAATAACCAACTGAACACTGGCTGGAGAGAAGCCTTACAACCATGGACAGAAAGAAGGAAGCACTTCAGCACAATGTGACTGGTAGGGAGTGTGGAGGAGACATGAGAGGGCTAGCTGTGCCCCCATGGGAGGCAGCCAAAGAGCAGGTGGGGCATTTCAGTGGCCAGGGGGTACCCCTTGAAAAGTGTGAGATTTAAGCCTACAGCACCAGAGTCTTCAAAATAGCATCCAGCTATTCGAAAAGCAGCAGGGGTGTTATTTGGCCAGGGACAGACAGACTGCTAGAAAGGCCCAAACCACACAATTTAGTTTGTAGCCACTTACCCTGGGTGCCAGCAAAGGGAGGGAAGAGTGGACTAGAGATGCTTGAGGAGAGTCTGGGGTTGGTGGCTCTGGGGAGAAAACTCAGGGAAGAGCTTCCAGCATCCATGGGCTAAGTCATCCACCATACTGCAAGAGTCATCTTTCATAGGCAGAGCACTCCTCTCCAAGTGGCATCAGCCTGAGGGGAAACATAGCTCCACCCTCAGGAATACTTCTGCCCACCTTGAAGTACTTAAGCCTGACTGCTCATTATAGAGTGAATAGATTAACACCAAAACAGTTTAGTGGCTGATTAGTTAAATACCTAAGCTAGAAAATACAAAGAAGTAGCCAAAATGGGAAGACAAAGAAATAGACCCCAAATGAAAGAAAAAGAGAATTTTCCAGAAGAACTAGATGAAATGGAAGTAAATAATTGACTGGATGGAAAGTTTAGAGTAAGGATTATAAGGATATTCAATAGCATGAAAAAGACATAGAAACCATAAAAAAAGATGAGTCAGAAATAAAGATTGCAATATCTGAGATAAATAATACATTGAAAGGAATAAACAGTAGGTTAGATGAAGCAGAAGATCGAATCAGTGTTTTGGAAGATGAGGTAGAAAAACAGCAATCACTCACAGTAGCAAAAAAGCAAAAAGAATTTAATAAAATGAGGAGAGCTTAAGAAACATCTTCGACAATGTGAAGCATAACAACATTCACATCATGGAGAAGACAGTGAACAAAGGGTTGAGAACCTATTTGAAAACAATACCAAAAGCTACCTTAATCTGGTGAAGGAAAAAGGTGCACAAGCCCAGGAAATGAAGAGAGTACCAAACAAGTTGGACCCAAAGAGGCCTACACACTGAGGCATGACATAATTAAAATGACAAGGATTGAAGATAAGGAGAGACTCTTACAGCTGCAAGAGAAAAGCAGGTGGTTACCTACAAAACAACACCAATTAGACTGTCATCTGATTACTCATCAAAAACATTTCAGGCCAAGGGGAATAGCATGAAATATTCAAGGTGATGGAAAGCAACAACCTACAACCAAGGCTACTTTACCCAAAAAGTCTTTCATTCCAAACTAAAGGAGAAAGAGCTTCCTAGACAATAAAATGCTAAAGGAGTTTGCTAAAACCAAACCAGAACTGCAACAAATGTTAAAGGGCTTGCTTTAAGAAGAACAAAAAGATGAAGAAGAAAAAAAATGGGGAAATGAAAACACCTTTCTAACAATAAAATGGCACTACATACATACCTATCAATAATCACCATAAATGTAAATAGCCTCAATGCTCCAACCAAAAAACATGGATATGAAAACAAGACCCATATATATGCTGCCTCCAAAGAGACACATCTCAGATCAAAAGATAAACACAGACAAAAAGTAAAGGTTAGGAAAAAGATATTTCATGCAAATGGAAAAGAAAAAAGAGCTGGGGTAGCAGTACATATATCTGATGAAACAGACTTTACAATCAAGGCTATAGTAATAGACAAAGAAGAACACTACATGATGAAAAAGAAAACAATCTGACAAGAGGATACAACCCTAGCAAACATTTATGTACTCAACATAGGAGCACCCAAATATGTAAAGCAAATCTTGATGGACATAAAATGAGAGATAGACAGAAATACAGTCATAGTTGGGGATTTTAACACCCTATTGACTTCAATGGATACATCCTCCAGACAGAAAATCAACAAGGAGACAGTGGCCTTAAACAGCACAGTAGATCAAATGGACTTAATGATGTCTTCAGAGCATTTCACCACAAAGCAGAAGAATATGCATGCTCTTCAAGTGCATAAAGAATGTTTTCTAGGATAGACCACATGCAAGGACACAAAACAAGTCTCGATAAATTTAAGAAGACTGAAACCATATTAAGCATCCTCTATGACCATAATGCTATGAAAGTAGAAATCAATCGCAAGAATAACACTGAAGAACATGCAAAGACATGGAAGCTAAATAACATGTTATTAAACAATGAATGGGTCAACAACAATATCAAGGAAGAAGTTGTAAGACACCTTCAAACTAATGAAAACAAGGACACACCAATCCAAAATATGTAAAACACTGGAGAAAGAATCCTAAGAGGGAAATTCACAGCATTACAGGCCTATATAAAAAAAAAAATAGAAAACGCTCAAAAAAAGAATATAACTTCCTGCTTAAAGGAACTTGAAAAAGAACAAAAACCAAAGCCAAATGTCAGTAGAAGAAAGGAAATAATTAAGATCAGAGCAGAAATAAATGTAGTAGAGTCTAAAAAATGATGCAACAGATTAATAAATCCAAGAGCTGGTTCTTTGAAAAGATAAGCAAGATGGACAGATTGTTAACCAGACTCATCAAGGAAGAAAGAGAAAGAACCCCAATAAATAAAATCAGAAATGAAAGAGGAGAAATAACAATGACACCAAAGAAGTACAAAGGATTGTAAGAAAATATGATGAACAGCTATATGCCACCAGACTGCAAAACCTGGATGAACTGGATAAATATCAAGAAACATAATCTTCCAAAATACATCAGGAGGAATAAGGGAATCTGAAAAGACACTGATGAATTTGAAGCATAATTCTGAAATTGAAATTGAGGCAATAATCAAAGAACTCCCAACAAACAAAAGCCCTGGACCATATGTCTTCACAGGTGAATTTTACCACACATTCCCAGAAGAACTAAGCTCTACTTCTCCAAGTATTTTTAAAAGTTCAAGAAGAGGGGAGGCTTCCAAACTCATTTTATGAGGCCAGCATTATCCTAATTACAAAACCTGATAAAGATACTACAAAGAAAGAAAATTATAAGCTAATATCACTGATGAACATAGACACTAAATCATCAATAAAATATTAGCAACCAAATACAACAATGCATCAAAAAGATTACATACCATGATCGAATGGGATTTATTCCAGGAATGCAAGGATGATGCAACATTCAAAAATCAATAAATGTGATTCACTACATAAACAAAATGAAAAGTAAAATCCACGTGATTACACCAGTACATGCAGAAAAAAGCTTTTGATAAAATCCAGCACTCGTTTTCCATTTGAGACTTCTGGCCAAGATGGAGGCATAGGTAGTCTCATTGTGCCTCCTCACGCATCCAAAACTAAGGACAACAAAGATTGAGGAAAAAAAAACCTGACAACCAGAACAGAGAGAAATGAACTGAATGGAAGACTGATAACCATTCATCCAGACTGGTAAGGAGGGGCAGAGTCCGAGGCATAGGGAGAGGGTTCCAGGGGTCCCGGCTGAAAAAAGTGGTGGCTAGCAGATGCAGGCACGCAGGGCGCAGATGGCAGTTGGCGGACTCCAGAAGCACAGGGGCAGCTGACAGACCGGTGGCAGACCCTGGGCACAGGAGGCAACAAGCAGACCCAGTGCGCTGCAGCCACAAATTCACGCGAAGACAAACAAAGTGAAAATGGGCAGTGACACAAACCGAGCAAGCCAGGGACCCAGTACTGGGAAACAAAGCCTAAGATCACTGACTGAAAACACCTGTGGGGGTTGAGGCTGGAAGATTCTCTTCAGCCTCACTGGAGGCACCTTGGGGAAACCCACAGAGTCTGAGAAAGTACACAAACCCACCCACCTGGGAGCCAGCACCAGAAGGGCCCAATTTGCTTCTGGGAAGTGGCAGAGGGGACTGAAGTCCTGGAGAGAGCAGAGCAAGTGCCATTGTTCCCTCCCAGACTCCGCCCCACACACAACGTCACAACCCAGCAACTGGGGTGCCCCGCCCTGGTGAACACCCAAGTCTCCGCTGCTCATAGGTAACAGCTGCAACCAGACCAAAGGAAAATAAAAAATAAAAAAGATGGCTTAAGTAGAATTAAAAGCCCCAGAGCCAATTTTTATAAGTGACCGAGAGATAGCCAACGTATCAGATGCACGGTTCAAAACACTGGTAATCAGGATGCTCACAGAATTGGTTGACTTTGGTCATAAATTAGATGAACAAATGCAGGCTACGATAAGAGAAATGAAGGAAAATGCACAGGGAACCAATAGTGATGGGAAGAAAACTGGGACTCAAATCAATGGAGTGGACCAGAAGGAAGAAAGGAACAACCAAACAGAAAAGAATGAAGAAACAAGAATTCAAAAAAATTAGGAGAGTCTTTGGGACCTCCAGGACGTCTTTAAACATTCCAACATCTGAATTATAGGGGTACCAGAAGGGGAAGAGGAAAATCAACAAGTGGAAAACTTATTTGAACAAAACATAAAGGAGAACTTCCCCAATCTGGCAAGGGAAATAGACTTCCAGGAAGTCCAGGAAGCTCAGAGAGTCCCAAAGAGGTTGGACCCAAGGAGGAACATGCCAAGGCACATCATAATTACATTAGCCAAGGTAAAAATGAAGGAGAGAATTCTAGAAGCAGCAAGAGATAAGGGGACAGTCACCTACAAAGGAGTTCCCATCAGAATATCAGCTGATTTCTTGAAAGAGACCTTACAGGCAAGAAGGGGCTGGAAAGAAGTATTCCAAGTCCTGAAAGGCAAGGACCTCCATCCAAGATTACTGTATCCAGCAAAGCTTTCACTTGGAAAGGAAGGGCAGATAAAGTGCTTCTCAGATAAGGCCAAGTTAAAGGAGTTCATCATCAATGAGCCCTTACTATATGAAATGATAAAGGGACTTACCTAAGAAAAAGAAGATTAAAAATATGAACAGTAAAAAAAGACATCAAACTCACAGTTAGTAACAACCACACCTAAAACAAAAAGCAAACTAAGCAAAACACTAGAACAGGAACTGAACCACAGAAATGGAGATCACATGGAGGGTTAGCAACAGGGAAGTGGGAGGAGGAGAGAGGGAGAGAAGATATAGACAATAAGTAGCATAGACAATAGGTAGAAAATAGACAAGGGGAAGGCAAGAATAGTATGGGAAATGTAGAAGCTAAAGAACTTATGACACATGGACATGAACTAAAGGGGGAAATGTGGGTGGGAGAGGGTGGGCAGGGTAGAGAGCCCTGCCTTTTGACTGCCATGGGGGGCAACATCCATTACTGGCGGGAAGAGGCCTATGAAGCTGAGGGTGGTACTGGTTGAAGCCAGGGAACCCACCACCACCAAGGACACACACAGATGCAGACTCTGGACCACTGGGAGTGTTTATTCTAGATGTACCATGAACCAAGGAATAGAGAAGAGGCTGGGTCTGCAAACTAATAAATGGCAGGGGGGCCCTCCCTGGGGTCACAGCTCAAAAAAAAAAAATCCAGCACTCGTTTATGATAGAAACTCTCAGCAAAGTAGGACTAGAGGGAACATATCTAAACATAATAAAGGCCATATATGACAAACTCACTGCCAGCATCATACTCAATAGGCAAAATTACAAGCATTCCCCTTAAGATTGGAAACAAGTCAGGGATGTCCACTTTCACCTCTCTTATTCTAAATACTACTGGAAGTCTTAGCCACAGAAATCAGACAAGTAAATAAATAAAATGCATCTAAATTGGGAAGGAAGAAGTAAAACTGTCTTTATCTGAAGATAACATGATGCCGTACATATAGAATCCAAAAGATTCCACCAAGAAACTACTAGAACTGATAAATGAATTCAGCAAAGTAGCAGGATACAACATTAATGTTTAGAAATCACCTGCATTTAATATGCTAAAGACAAACTAAGAGAAAGGGAAATTAAGAAAAGAATTCCATTAGCAATTGTTTCAAAAAGAATAAAATACCTAGGAACAAACCTAACCAAGGATGTAAAAGACCTCTACTCAGAAAATTATACAATACTGAAAAAAGAAATTGA
>PVIA01019533.1:0-10364 GCA_004024845.1 Tonatia bakeri | reverse complement strand
CAGAAAAAGTATATTCGGTCCCCGTCACATGCTTGACACAGCCAAACATGAAGCATAATACTGCAGTTGTTAAAAGTATAGGTTCTAGGTATGACTCCCACTTTCTACCTGTGTGACTTTGCCTAAATTATGGCATCTCTCTAAGCTTCATTGCCTCTTTTTTAAGAAGTGAATATTAGTATTATAATCCACATTGAATTTTTATAACATTTATGTGCATTTATAATAGTATCTGAACACATAAAAAGATATCTAAACATGTTAGAGGTACCAGAAGGAGAAAAGAACAAGCAAGAAATTGGAAACCTATTTGAAAAAATAATGAAAGAAAATTCACTAATCTGATTAAGGAAATAGACATGCAAGTGCAGGAAGCACAGAGACTCCCAAACAAGATGGACACAAACAGGCCCACATCAAGATACAGCATAATTAAAATGCCAAGGGTTAGAGATAGAGAATTTTAAAAACATCAAGAGAAAAGCAGTTAGTTACCTACAGGGGATTTCCCATAACACTGTCAGCTAATTTCTCAAAGAATCTTGGCAAGCTAGAAGGGATTGGTAGGAAATATTAGTCATGAAAAGTAGGTACCTACAGCCCACATTGCTCTATTCAGCAAAGCTTTCATTTAGAATTGAAAGACAGAGAAACAACTTTCCAGACAAGAAAAAACTAAAGGGGTTCATCATCACCAGACCATTATTATATGAAATGTTAAAGGGACTTAGTTAAGAAAAAGCAGAAGATCAAAGCTATGAAAATAAAATGGTGATAAACACATACCTATCAACAATTGAACCTAAAATTAAACTAAGCAAACAAGACGAACAGAGACAGAATCATGGATACAGAGAGCATTTTGATGGTTGCCAGATGGGAGGGGTTGGGGAATGGGAGAAGTGAAGGGATTAAGAAATACAACTTGGTGGTCACAGAATAGCCAGGGGGGTGTAAAGTACAGTATAGGAAACGGACTAGCCAAAGAATGTATACACATGACTCATGGACATGAACCATGGGTTGGGGATTGCCTAAAGGAGGGGTAGGGTTAGTGTTAGGAAGAACAAATTGGGAAAAACTAGGACAACTGTAGCAACATAATCAATCAAATATAATTTAAAAGAAAAAATAAATTTGAGCTTTTAATAATAGTTTATACCACTGATTTTTTCAGGTGTGTGACCTTATTCTTTTATTGAGCAAATATTGAGAACAGAAACAATTTTCAGAAAACAATGAGGACATACAATGAGACAATATCGTTTCCACATTAAAGCAGTTTAGAGTCTAGTGAAGAGATGACATTCAAACAATTTTAGTATCAAAAGAATACCAGCAAATCCAGAAAAGGCATAAAAAAATTAATTCTGGATGAAACACTGGGTATGGTTTTACCTTATGTAACTATTTAGAGTATAAATGAAGTAGTGCTAGGTCAAATAAAAGGAGTGCAGTGATCCACATTCTGTTTGGACACTATATCTTCTTCCCTATTTTTCATCCTGAGTGTAAATTTCCCTCAATTCGATCCCTGCGGTTCTATTGTTCTCACTGTCTTCCACAGGAAACGCTACAAAGTATAAGAACTATATCCTTAGAAGAAACATTTTAACTACTAACAACTATTAAAACAACTTGGAAAATGTTTTTCAAATATTTTGATGTGAAGTATGTTTATAGTTAAAGAAGAAATTAAAATTATTCAACACTTTATAAATATCAAACATATTTCCCTAGAACCCCCAGAAAAGGATGCAGTTCTGCTAACACCTTTGTTTTAAGTCAGTGAAATGTGTGTCTGATATCTAACTTATGAATCGATAAGGTAATAAATCTATATTGGTTTAAAGCACCAGGTTTGTGGTAATTCCTAACAACAATAGCTGAGAATATATATATATATTCATAACAATTTATAAAATAAATACATTTACATTAAAGCTTTTTGTTTTTTCTTGGTGACATCTCTGCTTTTCACATATACTATTGCTAAAGGATGTTTTTGGTAAGTATGGTCACCTATAAGTAATTCAGGTAGGTAGCCAAATAACAGTCTTTCAATAATTAAGCTGTTATAAAATATTCTTTTATATCTTATATAACCTGGATATGTGTTGTTTTCTAAAAATATTTAATTTATAAAACTACCAAAATGAATACTTTTTGCTAAAAAATATTATCTCTTTGGGGAAATTTCAATGTTTTACCTTTATTCAGTCTATTTTTGAGGGTTACTTTAAATAGGCCTTTTTATAGTCCTCATTTTTAAAGTTCTCAAAATTTAGTAAAACGGGCAACATGTAGTACCATTGAGTAAAAACATGGACACAACAGGCATAGTCACAAAACAAAGGAGAAAGTGACCAATTCTGAGAAAAATTCAGTGGTGGCTTACTCACTGATATTGAAGGTCCTGCAGGAATTCTCTAAGTAGAAAAAGAAAGTTAAGTTTACATTTTAGTTACTCATTAACTCCGCAAATATTTACTGAGTAACTCTCATGTAATGGTATTGTTCTAGGAGTTAGGACTTCATCATCAACAAAACAGACAAAATCCCTGCTCTCAAAGAGCCTACAACTTAGTAAGCATTTAAAGCTGAGGGAGTAAAAATATTCCAATAACAAAAAAATGAGGAATATGGTGATGAGTTCTGAAAGTAGTTAACTCCATTCACTCTAACAATTCCCAACAGGCTAACAAAATTAAATGAACATGAGAAAAAGATATAAGTAGAGGAGCTAGCTATTTATAATAAAATAATGTAACAAAAACTTAAAAAATCCATAATTATTAACAAATTCAGTAAAGTATGTGACCATGCAAATGGGGAGGGGGAAATTTTTCCTTTGTTTACTAATTTCCTTTTAAATTTACAAATCATCTTAATAATGATTTAAAACAATAGCATCTCTCTTTTATTCCCCAAAATGAAAATTTTGACTTAGTATAAAAATTTTTTGATTATGTTATGAGAAATAAATATATGGAGAGTGGAGAGTACAACATTCATAATTGATAAACTTTGCTGTAAATATATGGGCAATATTGTACTATTTTTGTAGCACCTTGATCAGTTTGGACTTTTTCAAAAATAAATGTGTTAAAATATGAAGATAAACACAGGGACTAGGACAACTGTGGACTTTGGCAGGAAATGTTCAAGAGGACTGAAACCTGAGCATGCCCTCGTTGGGCTGCTGAGGTGTGGGAGAACAAATCCTGTTCATCCAGGATCCAGGGGTGGCCACTGGCCCGACTGGTGCAGAACACAAAAAGGCAAAGGACCAAATAAGGCAAGACAGTTAATACCGTCAAGACAGTTGGCTAAAAAATATAAATCTAATAAAGAGAGAAGTGAATAAAGAGAGAGAGCTAATAGTCTGGGAAAGAGTCAAAGACTATGATTTCTGAGGGGGTTAAAAAACAATTTTATGAAAATAAGTGTAATAGCAACCAAAACGGAGAGGAGATTGTATCAGAGAGGCTACCCAAAGCCTGCTTATTTAATGTCATTATGAATAACCTCTGAAAACTCATTTAAAAACACCATTCTCTGCATTGCACTGAATAAAATATATTAAAGCTTTTAATCAATTGTAGCCAATAGACAGAATCTCAGGTTAATCCACAGCTTCCTTCCCAAGATCCCCACATTGGTGAGCTACCAGTGATTAAATTTTTTTTTCTATTCATGATTTTAGAGAATTTGGAATCATTCTCTTTTTGAAATACTGTGCTCCTCAAATGATATCTAATATCTTTAATGTTTCAGTATTGAATGTCCCCAATGCATATTTCCTTCAATAAAAAAGAAATAAAAATTCCATTTCTTCTAAAATAATTATCTTTTATTGAATATGTCATAAAAGGCTTGTTGCAAAGATTAATTACATAAACTATTTGGTCAACTATCCATATTAATATTCATGACACAACTCACAAAAGCTTAATAAAAAATGAGTCAAGGATATTTATAGATCAGTATTCTGATTTGTACTTCATACTGATTAGCATATGAAACAACAGAATTAATAGAAATTGAGTATATTAAAACTAAGTCATCTAAAAGATATTCTAATGTTTGACTATCCAATTGAGTGGGTTTTTCATTATCTAATCCCCATTATTCATTGCTACTCTATGCACCTAACTTGTTATGGAGAATATTAATTTAACATTGCCTTTTCATTAGAGTGCTGTTTGGTCACATCAAAAGTCACAAAATAAATCAGTTGTTCTCAAGACTATAGAAAGGAATGAGAAGACAAGATAATCCTTATTATGCAGATATATGAAATAAATTAAATGTAGAAGTAAGAGATAGAAAAATAAAGGTGGTTATTTACATTGAAAAAGACCAATGATGATTGATTTCAAGGTCAGGATAGGTATTTGGTGTCTTGTGTTTGGAAGAATAACTCTAAGAGAGAAAAATACTGGGCACAAATATTTTAAATTTGAATCTGAAATAATGTATATCTATGCTTTTCTTTCTAGTCACTAGCTTTATAGAATCTACTTCACCCCCAACTTAATATCAGAATCAGCACAGGGTAACACCCAAGAAACCCCAGTTAGCGAACAGCCCACCAAATGTTCTATCTGGTTATATTGTTAAAGTCTTTACTGAAAAAATTGCATTTAATGTCTGTATAAGCTAAAAAAACAAACAGATGAGTGAAGTTTCAGCTCTTTTATGTTCATGCATTATTAATCATCTTGTTTTTTGGATGGGAAGGTCCTAGATGTTACAGACATCCTCCTTTAAATCATAGCTCTTGTAACTTCACAAATCACAGTCCCAGTCATGTTAACAAACCAAAAATTTACGCTATCCTTTTCATGGGTATCATGCTGATGTTTACAAGACCAGGCAGGGGAATGAGGAAAGATATAGAAAAAAATGAGCTATAAAGTATACTTGGAGGATCATTAATATTTAAAAGAAGAGAAACTTGGAAAGTTGCTATTTGTAAAGCTGGGGAAATCAGATCACAATCATTCACTGCTAGAGCCAGGTTAATTTATTCAAATAAAGTAAAGCAGAACTCTAAAACAGACTACAATTAAAAAGTAGTTGCTAGTACTCTTTGTATGTTTTTAAAGGGGCTCATGAGGAAAGATTTTTGGAATTGAAACATAAATTTGTATATTTAAATCTAAGTTCATTATATATGGCAAGTTCATGTTCATATGAAAAATGGAGTTTTTATAAAAAATTGTAGCTACTACACATTATATATGTAATAAATGTTTTTTAAATGTATTATGTTTTATTCCTTTGTTTTTATTTTATTTACTTTGCTGTTTTCTATGCTCACTCTGATTAGTTAAGCATATTTTGCTGTTCAATAGTGTTTTCAAGGGAGGTAGAAATCACATTTTAATCATTCTTCTGTGTAGAAAGAAAATGACCTCTTCATTTTGGAATCTACATGTTCTCTATGGACAGAATTCACTATTGGACTTTACTGACTTATTTTTCCTAGTATCAATTGTTCTTTCACTGAGATATAGTTCTTATACCACAAAACTTATTTTCAAAGTGCACAGTTCAGTGATTTTTGGTATATATACAAAGTTGGGCAGCTGTCACCACTATCTAATTCCAAAACAATTTCAGACCCCCACATAACTCCCATACCCGTTAGCAGTCTCCCTCCACCAGCCTGGCAACCACTACTGATCTATTTACTGTCTCCATGGATTAGCCTTTCCTGACATTTTGCATAAATGGAGCCATATAATATGCAGCCCCAGGGTCTGGCTTCTTTCACTTAGCATAGTGTTTGCACAGTTTATTCATGGTGCAGCATGTTTTAGTACTTCAGTCCTTTTTATGGTTGAATGATGGACCATTGTACAGATACACCATATTTTGTTTATCCACTCATCAACTGATGGGCATTTGGGCTATTTCCACTTTTTGGCTATCATGAATAACATTGATATGAACATTTCTGTACAAGTTTGTAAGTAAATGTGTTCAGTTGTCGGGTATATACCTTCTTGAGAAACTGCTGGATTATATACTATCACCGTATTTAACTTGCTGAGGAACAGCCAGATTGTTTTCCAAAGTTCCTACAACTTTTATTATATTTTGTGTAACAATTCATTAGAGTTTCAGTTCTCCCTATGCTCTCCATACCTGTTAATTGTCTGGTATTAATTTTTGCAAACTGAATTTGTATCCATTTTGCTTTAATTTCAGTTCTTTTTATTTAAAAAATCAGTGAATACAATTCTCCTCCTCCTCTCCTTCCTCAAGAGCAAAATTCATATTTTATGATAGGTGAGGCTCTTGGGTAAACACCTTAAATTGTGTTATCTTATTTGATATTCACGATAGCTTCATATGATAGCTATTATTATCCCCATCTTGTAGATTTAAAAACTTTATACAAAAGGACTCAGAAACTTTCCCAGGAACCAGAAGCTTGTATTTAAACTTACTTTCAGGTGCCCACATGTCAATCTCTACCTCATAACTCACATTTCATTATGTGTCTATAATTTTCTCTCTAATGATTCTTTCCTATTGGTAAGCAACCCACTTGACATTCCTGTTCGCTGACTTCCCTGACACTTTCTGGAGAACGGAGAGGCATTCTGGGACCTGTGAGTGACAGCCAGGACCTCCGACTGTGGGAAGTGAGTCCCTTCACCACTTCCGTGCAAGAGCAGGAGGGTTTCTTCCGACTGTGGATGGAGGTGAGTTTCTCAGCACTGATGGAGACTGGTTATTAGCCCAGGAGGCAGAATAGGAAATGGTTATAGACATATGAAAAAACACTCTATACACACTCTGTGTAATGTAAATGAGCTATGCTGGCCACAAAAATAGTATTTTACCTAAAAAACATGTTTTCACATTGTACATAATAGTGAAAATATTTTAAGTAAATTATCTTTTTGAGAGGATACTAATTATATTTATTTTTATGAGAACATTACATGGTAGATAGCATGTTAAATATTTTGCATACATTACATCCTCTTCTGAGGTAAGTTTATGACAATGTATCACACATGCAAAAACTGAGGTGGGAAGATGCTTCTTGACTTACCCAAATCTCATGGCTACCAAGTGGCCGAGATAGGACGCAACATCAGGTTTTTGTGCATTGGAAACTGTGATTTTAACAGCTAATAAATATTGGTTCTCAAAGTTAGAGCTTTAAGTTGTTCTCCTCAAAGCCAATTTCTAAGTGACAGGAAAGGAAAATCAAGGAACTCAATGCCTGATTAATTGATTACAGAGTTTGACTTTCTCCAAATTTGTTATACTATTTAAGAAATACTATCTAAAAATAGAAAAATATGTTCTAGCATTTAAGAAAATGAGAAAGATTTGGCTCTTTATGACTGGTGATGAGATGATTTTTATAGCCAAGTTCAAAGAGATAACAACCTTAGTTTTCGTAGATATCTGTTGTTTGAATTTACACTGAAGTCTCCAATGTTATAATGACCCAGTGTATACCTGAGAATTAAGCTTCTTTTGTTCTTGTAATCTTCCAAACAGATAAGAAATTACATAAAATCCAGCCTGGGGTTTTGTAAGGGCAATTTTCCCCTACAAAGGTTAAAGTAACTACTATTTTCCATTAGAAACTATTTGTTTTGAATATTTAAAATTTGGGAGAAATATTAGTTTAAGTTATAAACTCTTGAGAAAATCATGGGGCTCAGAATCAATAATGTATATGCATACAATTTAACCAGGATATTAATACATTGTTAAAAGCTATCATATTGTTTAGCTGAAATTTGCAAAATTATGAATAAAAAAGACATAATTGCACTTAGCACTGTAATTACTTGAAGTGCAGTAGACCATATCATTATCCTTTTTTTAACTGTGCCATTGGAATTATCTCAGAGGGTAAACAGTACAGAAATAGTGAACTTTGGAAGTATAAATGCTTTCAGACATTACTTTGTGAAGAATAATAACTATGCTGCAAAGGTCATCTTGGCCATTATTTTTCAGGAATATGAAGCAGCATAATACAATCTTTATTATTCTTCTTAGGCAATGCTGAGGTAATTTTAATTGTGTCTCCAGTAAAAATCAAACTATGCCAATGAGTGGAAGAAAAACAATCTGTCCTTGAAAAATAAATGGATATGAAAATATCTCCATCTTACATTCATCTGAATTCATTGTCTTGATATTTTTAATACTCACAAGTAGAAGAACATGAGGAAAATATTTGAGCAATATGTAGGTTTCTTTCTAAATAGAATGGTTTGGCAAATTTAGAAGATAATCTATAAGCATTTAATTTTATACAGTAGCCATGAAAATGGACTTGATGCTTTGAGAAACTAGTCTTTTGTGTCAATTACTAAATTATTTAACTTCTAAGTGGTTGTCATTTTTAAATACCTAACAGAGTGATTATCTTTGTGAAATTGCATGACCCGGAAAATGCTCCTCCATCCAACTCTCCCAAATGTGGGGACAAGTCCACATTTTCCACTGAGATGTGCTGTCTCAAGATACCAATGCAGTGACATATTTTTAAAAGTCGGACAAATTACACAAAAACATTTTGTACGACGAGAGTCCATGACAGTTAATTGACAATCTAACTCACATGCATTTGCTCAGTTCCATTGGCTCAGTTCCTGAGCAGTAGAAACTTTATCACAACCTGCCTTCTCTGTTCAGAATGGTATGTAGGATTTATCTTTTCTTTTGTCTTACAAAAAAAAAAAGATATTCCACACTAGATTATCACAGGGTATATGAGGTAGGTCCCAGCCCAAAACCTAAAAGCGTAGAGGGAAAATTATTTTTCTTTTCCTAGAAGTCCAATTAGATTAAAAAAAAAAAAAAAAAAAAAAAACTCGGCCTGGCTGGTGTAGCTCAGTGGATTGAACACAGGCCTGCAAACCAAAAGGTTGCAGGTTCCATTCCCAGTCAGGGCACATGGCTGGGTTGCAGGCCATGTCCCTGGTTGGGGAGCTCATGAGAGGCAACCACACATTGGTGTTTCTCTCCCTCTCTTTCTTTCCCATCCCCTCTTTCTAAAAAAAGGAAATAAAATCTTTAAAAAATACTAGTCATTGCAAATTACTAAGTAATGAATAGTGGTAACCTAGGAGAAATGTCAAAGACACCGGTATGCCCAGTCTACTGCTCCCCTTTTAACCTGCTCTTATCTCCTTACAGCCTCTAAGGAATTTCTTACAATTTTGTGTCATGGTTGTTATTCAAGTGTGACAGAATTATCACTATAATCTTTTCCTCTACCCTCACTAGGGTCAGTTTATTAATTATCAGCCTACTATGTTTATAATGCATTTTGATATTAAGAGAATTTTTAAAAATAAAATTTGAAAAATAAGAAATATATTTATAAAAATAAGAACTTACTGGCTGTGACATTGGTTGCATCGGTTACCCCAAGAAGTAGTTGCCCAGACTAAATTCTTTATCCAGAGTGTTGTTGGGGAACAATGCCTGTGAAGGACTGAACAGAGGAGAGGAGAAATTAGAGCAAGCAGCCACAGCGCAGGTCTGACATCTGAAAAAGGGCGGAATAAAGGAAAGATTGAGTTCTTAAAGCCCAAAACTATCATGCAGCCGTGAGAGTGTTCGCCTGACCCGTAGGAAGCAGGAATTTGATCAGTTGGGAGGTGGGAATCCATAATGGTGGGCGCATTCATAACTAAAGAACTTGCTTGACTTGTCTACAAAAATATGTAGTAGGATCTTATAAGTCTACTTTTTCTCATTTAAAAAAAAGTAAAAAATAGAGCAACTAGAACAACAATAAAAACCATTTATTTCAAAGGAGCAAAAATTAAAATAATATTTTGGACCTTTTACCCAAGAATAGAAAAAGGAAACACTTTGCACTTCACTTTGTGGATCCAGCATGAACTATAAACCAAAGCCTAACTAGGGCATTTAAGGAAAGAAAAATTATAGACTAAATTCTTACATAGATAAATGCAAAAATCCTATACACATACTGCCAAACATGATAGGATATTTTTAAATGGAATACAGTATCATAATTAAGGATTATTTCCAGAAATAAAAGCTTGGTTCAACATGAAAAAATGTATCAATATTTATACCACATAACCAGATAAAAAGTGAAAAACAAAGTATGCTCTTATTAAAACATGCGGAAAATATCAATATAAGTTCATGTTTAGCTGTATACAGATACAGGTATACACCAGGCCTAGGAGCAGTGACAACCCAGCAGCAACAAGTGCTTCTCTCACCCAGATCTTGTTTCCCAATAGAGATATCCTAATTAAAGTAAAATATAAAATGAAATGAAAGGAAATGAGGAGAGGAGAGGAGAGGAGAGGAGAGGAGAGGGGAGGGGA
>PVIA01019532.1:0-10354 GCA_004024845.1 Tonatia bakeri | reverse complement strand
CCCCTCCCCTCCCTTGTGGTCTGTTTCCTGGCTGCATAAACACGCCCCCCATCCTTTTGCTGTGGGCCACGCTCAGCTCTTCCCCAGTAAAAGGCATTTGTTCTGTGTGGTGGGCCTTCTCCCCACACCTGACTTACGATCTCTGTCCTCTCCGAAATTCCAGGGACCCCCGGCAGAGATGAGGGGCAGCATCTGAGGGCATTTTATTGACCTCCAGCTGCCCTAAGGCGTCTGGGGGTGGCCGAGGGGCACCGCATCTGTTTCATGGGCCAGCACCCCTCCCCCTCGCGGAAGCCGGGCCCTGGGCTCCGGGCGATGTGCTTGGAGAGAGCCCATCTGGCCCATAGAAGCGGAGCAGGGCTTACTGACCTAATAATGCCAGCAGGATGCCTGGGTGGAGGGGCTGCTACTGGTCTCTGAGACACCCACGCTCTAGGAGATTCATCGGCCCCAGTATACGACCATTTCCTCCGCTCTCCTGGTTGATGACCCTGGTCAAGAGAGAGGCTCATTCCATAGGACTCACCACGGCAACCGGGAGGAAGGCTTTGGAAAATTCGAGCTGTGCAGGGGCTCTGCTCTCCCTCCCACAGCCGATGGGAATCATTAGGACGCCAGGTCTCCACACTACCCGTCAGCTGCGGTACATGTGCGAGAACGTGGGCCTGGGTGTACGGGAGGGTGGCGCGGTAAGGAGGGTGCGGCGGTCACTGGTCACGTGATTGGCCACGACAGGAAGGAAATCACGGGCCGTCACAGGCCAGTTTAGCTCTGCAGCAGGCGTGTCGGGTCCCTAACCCTGATCGGGAGAAGGAGCAGGGGCAGGGGTCGTGCTTTCTGCCCTTCCTCACTTCCTCCGAACCGTCCGGTTAGCACCTCGTTTTCAGCCCGTCTGGTTGGCATCGAGCCTCCTAAAACATCGGCCTGTGCAGCCTTAACTCGCTGGTGTTCCCGAGGGTGAGTGGCCGCAGAGGTTACAACAGGTTACACACTTCTCCTCACCACACGGCCCTCTCCCAGCCGCACCCGGTAACACGGTGGGGCATTTTCAGGGGGGCCGGGGGCGAGCTCGCATTGGTCTGCCCTCGGCTGTCAGAAGTGCGTGTCCTCCGAGTTGGATCTTGTCGCCCTCCCACGGTGTCCCTGCTGTCCCGCCCCTTAGGGTGCTCAGGACTCGGGAGGAGACATTTAAACGGATTCATCTGCTCCTAGACTCTCGGGGCTGAGGATTTGCTTCTTTGGGTTCTAGCATGAGGAGAGCCCCCACCGAGCATCTCCATGTCCTGGGTGCAGCTGTGAGGGCCTGGCAGGTTAGAGAGGGCAAAAACCCCGTCGGGGTGGCAGGGGCCAGGCCCTGTGGGCCTCTGCCCCTCGTGCTAGCAGCCCTGCGTTGCGCTCCCCAGTTCTATTTGAGGGACCCCCTTTAAAATGCTCTTTCTAGAACATCTCACAGTGAACCGTCCGCATGGTGACCCCCTAGCTCTCAAGGTTGAAATGGTCTCTCCCCGTCACGTCATTAAAAATTATTTCATTGTTGCACAAACACGTAACCTGAGATCGACCCCCTTCACCCATTTGTGAGGGGACATCACAGTCTCGTGGGCTGCAGGTACAACGCCCCAGGTACAGAGCGTGTCTCCCACCAGGTCTTGCTCTCTTGCTTCTGTGACCACAGAAATGATTGACAGGTGCCCTCTGCTGGGGGTGCTCCTGACACAGGCGACCCCATCCCACGGCCAGCCAGTGTCTGACTTTCACCCCCGACTCTGCTTCCCGTGCACACAAAACTTTGACCCCGCCCGGCCCCATTGGGAATCTGCTGAGCAGAGACAGATGCGGCAATGAACACAGCTCTGTGTGAGAGGTGGTGACATCGGCTGGGGCCCAGCTGGCTGGCGGGTCCGCTGGCGCTGACGGCTCGTTGAGATGAAGAATGCTGCGGCCGCGGGGAGGCTCACCTGGACCTCCCGCCAGGAAAGAGCCTGCCCTTCAGCTGCTGAGGGAGAGCCAGCAGGAGCCTCCAGCTGCTGGTGCCTCCATGGTGCACTTCTCAGGCCAAGGCCATGCTCTCCCTGGCAGCCACTGGCCAGTGACAGTCCCCCAGCCGACGATGTCTGGGGTGCGTGGCCAAGTGAAAGCCGCAGGTGGACTGGTGTCCCTCTCAGACGGGGAAGGGCTGGGCCAGGACGGTGGCGGCTGAGCAGCTGGCGAGACCGTGAGCTCCACAATCTCTCCCGTGGCCGTGCCCTGGCCGAGGTCCAGCCGTTCTCTGCTCACAGGTCCTGAGGAGGCGGATGGACACCCGTGCTGTGTGCAAAACGGTGCAAAGGAACCGCGTGTTACTGACAGTCTCTTATCACTGTGCTCGCCCTTCCCTCCCTCTTCTGCCTGAGCTCCTGCACCCGCCACAGCGCCAGGGAGGGGCGCCCTGTGAGCGTGTGCAGAAGGAGAGGGCGAGAAGGCAGGGACAGGCCGAGCCGGGGGCGCCCCCAGCAGGCTGGACACAGACATTCCGTGAGCGTCTGCGCGCCGCCTACTTATTAGAGCAGCTGAGTAGCTTATTCCTAATAATAAATACACTTACTCACAAAGGACACCCCGCCATCTTTACACTTCGAGTGAGAGGTTCCACCTCTGCAGACCCAGCGGAGGGCCCTCCACGCTCTTCGTCTGGGGTTGACGAGGAGCAGTGCTCGCCGACGTCCACTGGAGGGCACTGTGACCCCAGCGGTGTGCTGGCCGGTCTTTCAGCCGGACCCCCTGGGTGGGTGCCCCAGGACGTGTCTTGCTCACACCCTTAGGATGTGCTTGAGGAACAAGAGCCCTCTCTGTGCTCAGCAGTGATGGAGGCTGTGGGCCAAGTGACCAGCACGTCTCTGGTCTATGCAGACAGGGCGTAGGACAGGTTGGCCTCGAGTGCAGCGAGGCTGCACAGGCCTCTGCAGGCGTGGTGAGCCCTCTCCCGCTGCGGTGAGGGTGGGAGAGCCGTGTCTGGAGCACCTCTGGGCACGGGCCTGTGCACAGCCTGGCCAGCAGATGGCGCACCACCCGGCCCACAGGGGGCGGCAGAGACCCTGTGTGGTCTGGTTGTCAGAGAGTGTGAGTCGGCCTCCAAAATCCTTGCCACGCTTCCCTCCCCCCCACCCACCAGGAGGAAAGGCAGGGGCGGGTGACGCTGCGGCCCACGGCAGCCCGGTGCAGACCATGTGAGCTTGCAGGGTGGCACAGTCACTCTCAGCGTGCAGATGTGCACACCGAGCCCCGGCTGCACTCTGGTTTGGCACTGCCACCGGCCTCCGGCGGGGACCCACACAAAGCCGCAGTCGTCCTGGCTCCTTCCATCCGGCGGCACCATAACCCGCGCCCTGTGTATGCGTGAGGTCGCACAGGCAGGATTCAAAGTCACTCCATGCCCCGCCCCTCGGAGAGTAAAGAGGCCGTCTGTGCAGGGCAGAAATAATTTGCAAGACTGACTTGGGGTGGAGGGTTCTCAGAGGAGCCCCAGGGGTCCCAGGGCCGTCAGGGGGCCGGGCAGGCACCCCCTTTGAAGGGCCACGCAACAAAAGTTCCCGTGGCTGCATCCGCACTTCCTCCTACCGGCCCGCAGACTCCCGTTCCCGAGGTGTGAGGAGCGACGCTGCATCGCAGGACGCAGGATGTGGGCACTGTGCCGCTTACAAATGCCTGCACAGAAGTGGAGTGAGGGCTGGGCAGCGTCCAGGGGTGCGAGTGTAATTAATGGCCCCCGAGACGCCTGGGAAGTCGGTGGCTGGACGTCAGGCACAAAGGCAGCACTCCGCACCAGCTGGCTGTCAGTCGCAGGATTCCTGAAAATTGGGGAAGTGGCTGAAGCAGAATCAATTACTTTCCATGTGAAGCACAATCTGCCTTTGAAGAGGGCAGATGTGCTCCCACCTTGGCTGCTGGCGTCGGCCTCCTTGGGGATGCTGTGTGGGCTCCGGGAGCTGGGTCACCCCAGGGCCCCAGGGGAGGCCAGGGCCGCTGAGCACAGCCCCTCTGGGAGCCGGGGGTCCGCTTGCTATCAGCCTCTGGGCTCAGGTCTAGTCCTGCCAGGGTGTCACGCAGCGAGGGGTCCCTGCCCGCTGAGAAACGTGGGTAAAGTGCCACAGGGCCCTGGGTGGACAGCACTGGGAGTGGCCGTGCTATTTGACACCCAGGGACAAGCCCTGCCAGGTCATTGTAGGTGGTGTGCGGGTTGCCCGGAGTCTGGGTCCACCGGTGTGTCCGGGTCCCGGGTCCCGGGTCCCAGGCCCCAGGGCAGGGCCTTGCCTGGCGCCCCTGTCCCCTGGCTGGCCCCCAGCGTCACATCCTTTGGGTCAACACTTTCCTCCAGATGGCCTCGCTCTGCATACCGCGTTCTTGCTTTCGCAGAGACCGGAGGGCCGCTGTGGCAGGAGAAGAGGGTCCTGGGTGAGCAGACAGGAGGGTCCTGGACGCAGGGTCACTGTACAGAGCACGTGGAAGTGGGACCAGCGGTCTGGGGGTTGGCCCCTGGGTAGGAAGGTGGGGGTCCTGGGGACCCCCTTTGGCTCAATGGGTCTCTTCTAGGGGGTGAGCTCACACCTGGACACCCAGGCATGGGCGTGGGGTGTGGCATGGTGCCAGGTGGGAGGAGACAGGGGCTGTCGACGGGGCTGGCGTGGGTGCAGCCAGTGGTTAAACAGTGTGGCCCCTCCTCCCGCGTCCCCTCCCAGTGTCTGCTGTTGGGAATTTCAGGGCGACCGTGTCCCCTTCCGGGCCTCTGCTTAGCTGCCCCCTGCAGCACTTCTCATCCTCAGTCGATTGCTTCAAGGTCTCGGTTTTCACGGTTTCCCACGTTACCATGCACTTTCTAAACACTCACCACGGGGTTCCAGGTGAGCTCTCCAAGGACGCGGCGAGATTAGGTTTTAGTGCAAATTACTGTTAAGATTGGCAGCAGATCAGAGACGCAGCAGTGTCTGCTTTGCTCCGGCCTTCAGATTCGTGGAACATTCCAGGCGATTTTCTCGCGAGCAGCCGCTCACCGGGGGCAGCATCGTGGCCCAGGCCCCCGCTTTCTGGAGGTGGTTTCCTTTCTTTTATTTTGCACGTGCTTGTCAGAGCTTAAAACAAGCATTGTATTCTAACCATCGACGTGGTTCCAGCAAGACTCGGGGCAGCCCCCCACCCCGAGTCCCCGGGGAGCTCTGCCCAGCCAGGGGTGGCGTGGACTCGCACGGCCCTGCCCTCCAAGGGGACGCGACCTCTGACCTGACAGGGCCCCAGCGCTGGAGCTGCCACTCTGGGGCATAAAATAAGGAGAGAGCTGCCAGCTCTGAGCACCTGCTGTTTACCTCCCCCAGAAGCACAGGGTCGTGTGTCTCTCGGGACAAAACTCCCAGCACTCTGGTGCCCCTCACCACGGGCGGGCTGAAGCTTTGGTGGCACGCAGAGGACTTTGCCCGGCGGCACTTGGGAGCCTTCTCGAGGATGAACGGGATCCCAGCTGTTTGGGGGTGTGACTAACGTGACACTGCCCTCTCTCTTATCACAAGCGCCCTGATGGTGGTCATGGTTTGGAGCTGAGGGTTTGTGAGCCCCTCCTCTCTGGGAAGCCTCTGAGCTCAGGGCAGCGGGACCTTGAAGCTAGGAGGGTCTTTGTGGGGGTCATTCCAGTGCTTCTCTGGATGAGGAAACCCCCATGGTGCCGGCAGACAGCAGGGGCGGCCCCAGATCACCAGGAGATCGGACTCCTTGCTCCTCCGGACGCACTCGGGGCCTCGTGGCACTGGGAGAGGCTCTGTGGCTGCAGAAGGCCCGCTGCCCTCCCTGAGCCCTGCTTGTAGGTAGGGACAGCGGTTTTGGTTCCTGGAGGAGAGGCACTTCGGTGCGGGGCCGTGTGCAGTGTGCCCCAGGGCAGCGGCAGCGGCCCTTCCTGCCCCCGCCCACCCCATGCAGCTGGGGCTGTGGGGTCTGCGTCAGCCTTTCCTCCTGGGCTCCCGGGGAGCAGGAAGCGGATGTTTTCATGGCACCCCTGCTCGGTGCAGACGGTAAACATCACCGCCGCCCTCAGGCCCAGGAGCACCTGCCTGCGCACCTTTTCCCGTCAGTTCCGAGCTCTGGCCCTGTGGCCCTGGGTGAGGCCTGCGCGGCAGGGACGCGGGGCCGTGGGCCTGTGCCATCAGCTCCCCTGAGCACGTAGGGGCTGTGGGGTGTGTGTGGCATGTGGTGTGTGTATAGCGCATGGCCATGTATATGTTTATTACATGTGTGTGCTTGTGGGGGGTGTTTATGGGTGTGGGGGGTGTGTGTACCTGTGTCTGTGTGTGTGCGTCCACATGTGGTGTGTGTCCGCATGTGGTGTGTGTGTGCACGTGTGCAGCCACACTGGACATGGTGATGCAGCTGGTTGTGAGTTCGCACCCAGCCCGGGCTCCAGGACCCCAAGGCCCTCTTCCCAGCTTGCCGGCTGGCCTTCCTTCCCAGACAGGCCGAGGCCGAGGACGGGGTGCAACAAGGACGGGGTGCAAGGCCTGCTGGGGTTCCCCAGAGGGAAAGAGCTGAGGGAAAGTGTGGGAGAGGGAGGATGGGGGGCTCTACAGGGAGGCTCCAGCTTGTGCAGGGCCTTGCCCGCTGCACATGGGACCATGGCTTGGGTCAAGGACAGAGGAGCTTCACTCCCCTCCCCCGCTCCTCCTTCATCATGTTGCTGCGTGGCCCTTCCACGACCACGGCGACCTCCCCTACCCACGCACCTGCTGCCCTGGGCAGGGTCCCTGAGGACTTGGGGCCAGGCGCTGTGCCCAGGGCACCAATCCCAGCTGCCTTCCTCCTCGAAGCAGCTGGGGCGGCGCAGATGCAGAGAGTGCAGAGCCAGCCAGGGCGAGGGCGGTGGTGGCGAGGCTGTGCACACACGGGTCAGGCCGGCCCTTGGCTGGAACACACCACCATTTCTGAGAGGCTTCACCCGAGGCCGAGAGAAAGAGCTTGCGGCCGTGGGGCGGGGCGGTGAGCTAGGTGGGGGAGGTGCCCACTGCCTGCCTTGTGACCGTGAACTCCAAGGAGGGGCAGCTGGACGCTCAGGTGGAGCATGCTCCTGGGGGCGAGGCAGGGCACGCACAGACAGAGACTCTGGGCCCAGGGCCCTTGGGTTTCCCGAATCTCCCTGTTGGGGGGCTGCCAGCTGGGTTGCAAACCCGCTGTTGCTGTCCCGTTTTTGTCAGTGTCACCCCGTGCTGCTTGGAAACTGAAACCCTGACTGTCACTGCCCACGGGGTGCCCTGCCTCGCGGGTGATGGCCGAAGGGGCCGCCCTCCTGCTGTGTGACGGCAGCAAGGAGCCCCTCCTGCAGGATGTCAGAAGCCTCGTCCCTCGGCGGTCCGGGTCCCCTCGCAGCGTTCCTGGGGCGGGGCCCCGTGACACCCGGTACAGTCGCCTTTGTGTTAACTGTGGACGGGTGTTTGGGGAGAGTCTCCGAGGCCGACTTCAGCTCCAGGTGTTCTAACGCCGTGACCCGAGGGTCCGGTCTCTCAGGAGCACCAAATGCGCTGTCACCCACGGCTCGGGGGCTGGAACCCGCTTGTCCTCAGGGTGGGTGGAGGGCAGAGCCCTGAGCTCTAATTCCACTCTAATTGGGTTTCATTCCATCCAGTGCTTCCTTAATGAGGGCTAATGACATTAATTACTGTCCTCTTCACTTAGGACGTGCTGGAGAGCAGCTAATTGTCACGTGATGGCTCAGGAACAGCCCAGACTTGGGCGGGACTCCTGGGCAAGGGTGCCACCCTTTCTTTGCCCCGGTCCCTGGTCCCCCACACACCCCCTGCCACCTGCATCAGCCCCTCACTTCCCTCCTCTCACCCCCGGGCTGGCGTCTGTCCTGTCTCCGTGTCAGTGACCACATCCCCTGTCTGGGGGGCCCTGCCCTGCGGGTGGTGATGTGAGGGGCGGCCGTCCTCCGAGTGGCGGCTGGGATGAGCCCCTCCTTGGAGGCCAAACCAGCCAGGGCTGCCCTAATGCAAAACCCACGGGTAACTGGACCCAGCAACTTCTCCGGGGTGGATCCCACAGACTCTGTCCCCTGGACATGGCCCTGAAAGGACATAGGCAGGAATTCCCGGGCAGGAGAGCTGAGGGCAGGCACAGTCTGCATGTCTGTCCCCGAGGGGACAGGAGGAATCCGGGACGCTCCCTCCAAGAAGTGGGGCATTGCTCAGCGAGCACAGCACGGGGCCAGTCTGCGCCCACTTAGTGAAATGGCAGAGCGTGTGTCTCTGGGACCGCACGTCCAGCCATGCACAGCGCAGGAGGCCGTGTGGACGTGCCGTGGGTGCTGAGCGTGGCCTGTCGACTCTCGTGGACTCTCCACCCCCACACAAGGGGTCCACTCTGCACCGAGCAGGGGGCGTCCGGGAGCGGGCGGAGCCCACTGGTGAGGGAGGTGACGTCGTGGTTCTTGGTGAGTGGAGGGCGGGCCGGTGCGAGCCCCTTGGACCCGCGGAGAAGAGGAAGTGAGAGGAGGGCATGGGGTCGGAGTCGGGAGAGAACAGAGTGAGTGGTGGAGGCCCCGTCCCAGTGTGAGTGTGCGTGTGAGTGAGTATGCGTGAGAGAGCGAGCGTGTGGGGACCACACTCAGGCCCTCTTCCGTTGGTTCCCAGGCTCGGCCTGCTCCTCTGAGCTGTGCTCTACGCCCCAGCCACACTGGCCACCTGCGGCCCCGGAAACACAAACTGTCCGTGAATGAGAAAGAGCCCATTGCACCAGCCACACTCCAAGTGCTGGGCAGCCACGTGTGACTCGGCGCCACCCCTAGGGGGCAGCACAGGTCAGACCGTTTCCAGTGTCACCGGAAGGTGACTGGACAGGGCTGCTCGAAAGCACAGGGACTGCTTGAGCTTCTGTCATTAATTACTGTTTATTACTGTTAATTATTTATTTTTTAAAGATTTTATTTATTTATTTTTTAGAGAGGGAAGGGAGGGAGAAAGAGAGAGAGAGACAGCAATGTGCAGTTGCTGGGGGACATGGCCTGCAACCTAGGCATGTGCCCTGACTGGGAATCGAACCTGGGATGCCTGGTTCGCAGCCCGAGCTCAATCCACTGAGCTACACCAGCCAGGGCTATTACTGTTAATTATTATTATGCGAGTTCCGATGAAGTATACTTGTTGTTAAACTGAGACCAAGTTCAATGGTATGGTTGTTTTACATCTTCATAACGTCCATGTCTTTACAATCCTGATATTTTTTACCCTCCAGATCCCATGATTTTGCAAAAGACATCAGACCTAGCACCTTGAAGTTCTCTTCGTGGGTCCTAACCGAGTGTCCGTTTCCCATGAAGCGTGAGAGAAAGGACCTTGGCTCAGCTGGCCTGGGGAGAGCAAGCTGCTCCCTGAGGTCAGGGTGGGGGTCTGTCTGGCCCTCAGGTCCCTCTGAGCCTCAGCCAGACGCAGTGTGAAGTGGGTAAGGGGAGGCCGGGCCCACCATCCGGATGCTCCTTCGGCATAAGAAGGCGAGTCTGTGGCAGGGCCCTCAGACAACAGAGTTTGTCTGGGGCCTGGGCTAGGGGGGCTGCTCCCTGGTGTGCTCAGGAGGTGTCCAGGGTACTCGGGTGGGCCTTTGGCTATCTCCCTCCGTCCTGGTTTGTGCTGGTCTCCTGCACGGACGCCGGTGGTATGTGCCGGCGGCCGGGAGACGCTGGGAACCCCCGGTGGTTCTGGCATTGGAGGCCCAGCCTGCTGGGGATCCCGGAAAACCTGTACCTCCACTGTGGCCCACAGCGTAGGGGGCTCCCACATTCCGTCAGGGAGAGTACTCATGAATCAAACCCACCCACCCCCACTTCAGTCTCCCTCCGAGCTCTCACCATGAGGATGCCTTTCAGGGTCACACGCAATCTCCATTTCTCTTCCAGTCCTTGGTCTTCTCTTGTTTAGCCAGTTTCTCAGCATTTTTTTACCTCTTGCCTCAGGCTCTCTCCTCCCAAATTCACCCTATTTTCACGTTTAGTTTCCGGCAGCCGCGGGCCCACCGTGTTCCGGGAGCTTCTCGGGAACTGAAGGGCGACTAGGGGGGCCCAGCGCTCGGAGTCTGAGAGCCCACGTCTCTCACCCAGGAAGGCCCTCAGCAAGCCTGCCTCCCAGCCGTCGTTCCTTCGCTATTTCTCCTTCTCTTCTCTTCTGCTTTTAAGGGTCTTACCGGTAGTCGTGGATTTGATCTCTTTGGTCTTCTGGGCTGCCCTGTGGGGGAGGGTTGGGGGGCTCCCCAAGGACCGCCCTCCAGCTCACTACCTGCCCTCTGACCGATCTAGTCTGGAGTCCCTACCTCTTATTTTTCCCATTTCATATACATCGCTGTATTTTAAACTTCC
>PVIA01019531.1:0-10364 GCA_004024845.1 Tonatia bakeri | reverse complement strand
CCTTCCCTTTTCCCTCTCAAATGATAATCTTCTTTTAATCACCATATCTATGATTGTTTCTGTTATGCTTGTTTGCTTAGTTTGTTTTTTATATTCAATTGTTGGTATTTGTAAATTGCCATTTTAATGTTCATAGTTTTGATGGTCTTCTTTTTCTTAATGAGTTTCTATAACATTTCATCAAATAAGGGCTTGGGACGATGAACTCCTTTAGCTTTACCTTGTCTGGGAGGCACCTTATCTGCTCTTCTATTCTAAATGATAGTTTTGCTGGATAGAGTAATCTAGATTATAGGTCCTTGCTTTTTATCACTTTGAATACTTATTGCCAGTCTCTTCTAGCCTGCAAAGTTTCTTTGAGAAATCAGCTGACAGTCTTATGGGAACTGCTTTGTAGATTATTTGCTTTTCTCTTGCTGCTTTTTTAGATTCTCTCTTTACCTTTAAACTTTGGCATCTTCATTATGATGTATTTTGCTGTGGTCTTCTTTGCATCAATCTTGTTTGGTACTCTCTACTTTCTGGACTTGTATGTACATTTCCTTTGCCAAATTAGGGAAGTTTTCTTTCATTATTTTTTCAAATAAGTTTTCAATGTATTGCTCTTTCTCTACTCCTTCCAGCACCCTAGGATTCAAATGTTGGTAAGTTTGAAATTGTCCTAGAGGTTCCCTAGCCTATCCTTTTTTTTTTTTTCAGGATTCTCTTTTTTCTTACTCTTCTAATTGAATGCTTTTGTTTTTCTTCCTTACATTCCAATTCATAGATTTAATTCTCAGCTTCACCCACTATACTGTTGGTTCACTGAAATTTTTTCTTTACTTCACTTAGTGTAACTTTCACTTCTGCCTGGGTCTTTTTTATATTGTGAAGTACCCACTGAGTTTCTTGAGTATCCTAATAACCAGTGTTTTGAACTCTGCATCTGATAGATTGCTTATCTGCATTTTGTTTAGTTCTTTTTCTAGAGTTTTGATTTGTTCTTTCACTTGGACCATATTTCTTTGTTTCCTCATTTTGGCAACCTCATAAGAAGCCTCAGAAGTCAATTTGTGTTTGTTTCTATATTTTAGGTACAGCTGCTTTGACTCTGTGTCTTAGTAGTATGGCATATTGTAGAAAAGCACACCCATAAGTTGTTCACCACCACAGTGGGGTAACCCATGTGAGCCAGGTTGATGGAATCTCAGGTATGATGTCGACACCGTGTGCCTCTGTGTGGTGGATGGCTCAGAAATGGGACAATTCCACTGCCTGACCTTTGGAATTTTGTCAAGAGAAAGCTGCCTCCCTGTACTAGCTTTAATTCTGGATACTTCAGTTTCTACCTATATGCCACTAGTGCCCTTCCAGCTGCTGCCAGGTGCTGGAGCCCAGAGGGAGTGAGTTTGCATAAGTCCTAAGTCCACTGCAGGCCCATTAATAGTAGGCCCCTAGAATCCTGCAGTTTATCCCACTACCCCAACCCCTACTGGTTTTTACAACCAGAAATTATGGGGACTTTCTTCTGGCACAGGAATCCTGGTCTGTGTGGTCTGCTGTAGGACTCAGATCCCTCACTCCCAAGGTATCCCTCCTGATTTTTATGCACTGCACATAAGTGTGGGATCACCCATTCTGCATCCCTGTTTCCTCCTCTCCTAAGCATCTGGATGAACGTGATTCCTTTAATTCCTTGGTTGTCAAACTTTCATGTAGTGCAATTTTCTAACGATTCTGGGTGATAGTTGTTTTGTAATTTAAGTGAAATTCTGGCTGTGGTTGTGCAAGGAAGTGAGCCATGTTAACTACGCCCACACCTTGAACCGTAGTCCTTCAAAAACCTGGATATTAATTTTGTATACTGCTACTTTACAGAATTCATTTATTAGTTCTAATAGATTCTTCATGGAAACTTTGAGGTTCTCTATGAAAAGTATCACGTCATCTGCAAATAAAAACAGTTTTACTTCTTTTCCAATTTGGATGCCTTTTATTTCTTCTTCTTGTCTGTTTGCTATGGGTAGGACTTCCATTGTTAAGTTGAATAAGAGAGGTAAAAGTGGAAATCCCTCCATCTCTTTTTCCTGATCTTAGGGGGGTTGCTTTTACTTTTTACCCACTGAGTATGATGTTGGTAGTGGGTTTGTCATATATGGCCTTTATTATATTTAGTTATGTTCCCTCTATTCCCACTTTGCTGAGAGATTTTATCATAAATGGGTGCTGCATTTTATCAAATACTTTTATCAGATATGATCATGTAGTTTTTATCCTTCCTTTTGTTTATGTGATGAATCACATTTACTGATTTGCATATGTTGTACCAACCTTGCACTCCTGGGATAAATTCTACTGGATCATTGCATATGATTTTTTATATATATATATATCAGTATAGAATTTATTTTTTTATCACAGCTGACACATTAAAATAATTTTATATGTATGAAAGAACATTTTTAGTTCTTTTTTAAAATATATTTTATTGATTATGCTATTACAGTTGTCCCAATACCCCCCACTTCATTCCCCTCCACTCCGCACACCCTCTCCCAACCACATCCCCCCACTTTAGTTCATGTCCATGTGTCATAAGTTCTTTAGCTTCTACATTACCCACACTATTCTTACCCTCACCCTGTCTGTTTCCTACTACCACCTATGCTACTTATTCTCCATACCTCTTCCCCCTCTATCTTCCCACTCCCCTGTTGATAAACCTCCATGTGATCTCCATGTCTGTGGTTCTGTTCCTGTTCTAGTTGTTTGCTTAGTTTGCTTTTGCTTTTGTTTTAGGTGTGTTTGTTAATAATAATTGTGAGTTTCCTGTAATTTTACTATACATGTTTTTTATCTTCTTTTTCTTAGATAAGTCCCTTTAACAGTTTATATAAGGGTTTGGTGATGATGAACTCCTTTAACTTGATCTTATCTAAGAAGCATTTTATCTACCCTTCCATTCTAAATAAAAGCTTTGCTGGATAGAGCAATCTGGGATGTAGGTACTTGCCTTTCATGACGTGGAATACTTCTGTCCAGCCCCTTCTTGCCTGCAAGATCTCTTTCAAAAAATCATTTGACAGTCTGATGGGAACTCCTTTGTAGGTTACTGTCTCCTTATCTTTGCTGCTTCTTGGATTCTCTCCTTCATTTTTATCTTGGCTAATGTAATTATGATGTGCCTTGGGGTGTTTCTCCTTGGGTCCAACTTCTTTGGGACTCTCTGAGCTTCCTAGACTTCCTGGAAGTCTATTTCCTTTGTCAGATTGGGAAGTTCTCCTTTATTATTTGTTCAAATAAGTTTTCCACTTGTTGCTCTTCCTCTTCTTCCTCTGGTACCCCTCTGATCCAGATGTTGGAACATTTAAAGATGTTCTGGAGGTTCCTGAGCCTCTCTCTTTTTTTTCCTCTCATTCTTGTTTCTTCATTCTTTTCTGTTTGGTTGTTTCTTTCTTCCTTCTGGTCCACTCCATTGGTTTGAGACCCAGTTTTCTTCCCATCACTATTGCTTCCCTGTGTGTTTTCCTTCATTTCACTTAGCGTAGCCTTCATTTTTTTTTAATCTAATTTGCAACCAAATTCAACCAATTCTATGAGTATCCTGATCACCAGTGTTTTGAACTGTGCATCTGATAGGTTGGCTATCTCTTGGTCACTTAGTTATATTTGCTATGGAGCTTTCATTTATTCTTCTGTTTGGGATTTTTTTTTTTGTCTTCTTGTACCTGTTATGTATGAGGGGTGGAGCCTTAGGTGTTCACCAGGGTAGGGCAACCCAGTTGTTGGGTTGTGATGCTGTATGTGGGGGCAGGGTCCGAGGGGGAGCAATGGTGCTTGCTCTGTTCTCTATTGGAGTTCCGCCCCTTCTGCTACTTCCCCCAAGAAAACTGGGCCTTTCTGGTGCTAATTCCCATGTGGATGGGCTTGTGCATGTTCTAGGACCCCATGGGTCTCTCCAACAAACTCACCTGTGAGGCTGGGAGACTCTCCCTGTGCCTCAACCCCCACAGGTGTTTTCAAGCAGTGCTCCTAGGCTCTATTTCCTAGTGCTTGGACCCTGGGTTATGCACAATGCCTTGTTTCACAATCATCACCTTGCTGGGTCTGCTGGTTGCCACCCTGTACCCAGGGTCTGGCAACTGCTGCCTGTGAGCCCAGGGTTTGCCCACTGCAGTCTTGCATGCCTGGGAAGCCTTATGCACCCGGTCCCACCCTCTTTGTGCCTAAACCTCTCTCCACCCAGTTGCCTAACTCCGCCCCTCCTACTGGTCTGAATGAATGTGTCTATTTTAACTCCTTGGTTGTACAACTTCCATACAGTTCAATTTTCTGTCAGTTTTGGTTCTTATTCTGTCTCTAAATTGTTGTTGTCCCTATCTTGGTTGTGCAAGGAGGCACAGTGTGTCTACCTACACCTCCATCTTGGCCAGAAGTTGTGTATGATCTTTTTGATGTAATGCAGTATTTGATTTGCGAATATTTTGTTGAGGATTTAACATCTTTGTTCATCAGAATATTGGCCTTTAATTTTCTTTCTTTGTAGTGACTTTATCTGGTTTTGGAAATAGGATAATGCTGGCCTTGTAAAATTGCCTTGGGAGGCTTCCCTCACCTTGAATTTTTTGAAATAGTTTGAGAAGGAGAGGTGTTAGTTCTCAGAATGTTTGGTAAAATTCACCTGTGAAGCCATCTGGTCTATGGTTTTTGTTTGCTGGGACTTTTTTGATTCCTGCATCAATTTCACTAGGGATAATCTGTTTATCAAGATTCTCTGATTCTTCCTGATTTAGTTGGAAGATTGTATGTATCTAGGAATTTATCCATTTAGTCCATGTTGTGCAATTTGTTGGCATATAGCTGTTCATAATAAATTTCTTTCAATCCTTTGTATTTTTTTGGTGTCAGTTGTTATTTCTCCTCTTTTAAATATGATTTTCTTTATTTGGGTCCTCTCTCTTTTTTTCTTCATGAGTCAGGTAAACATTTGTCAATCTTGTTTATCTTTTTGAAGGAGGAGCTCTTGGGTTCACTGATCTTTTATATCATTGTTTGTAGTCTTCCTTTCTTATTTCTGTTTTGATTGTTATTATTTCATTCTTTCTACTCATTTTGGGCCTTTTTAAAAACTTGAATTGTTGTTCAAGTAGAGTTTTCTGCCCTTTACCCCCATCCCAGCCCACCCCCCAGCCCTCCCCACTTCCCTCTCATCTCCACCCCACCCCCCTTGTTATTGTTCATGTGTCCTTTATACTAGTTCCTACAAACCCTACCGCCCTTCCCCTGATATTCCCTCCCTACTCCCCTCTGGTCACAGTCTGCCTGTTCTCTATTTCAGTGTCTTTGGTTATATTTCGCTTGTTTATTTGTTTTGTTGATTAGGTTCCTGTTAAAGGTGAGATTAGATGGTATTTGTCTTTTACCACCTGGCTTATTTCACTTAGCATAATGTTTTCCAGTTCCACCAGTGATGTCACAAAGGGTAGGAGCTCCTTGTTTCTTTCAACTGTGTAGAATTCCATTGTGTAAATGTACCACAGTTTTTTGATCCATTCTTTTACTGATGGGCACGTAGGTTGCTTCCAGCACTTGGCTATTGTAAATTGTACTGCTGTGAACATTGGGGTGCATGGGTTCTTTTGGATTGGTGTTTCAGGGTTCTTAGGATATAGGCCCAGCAGTGGAATTGCTGGGTCAAAAGGCAGATCTATTTTTTGTTTTAGTTTTAGTTTGCCCTGAGGTGGGTCTCTTGTAGACAGCATATGTGTGGGTCATGTTTTCTTATCCATTCAGCTATTCTATGTCTTTTGGTTTGGAGCTTTTAATCCATATACATTTAAGGTGATTGCTGATAGATACATATTTATATCCAGTTTATTGTAAATGATTTTCTCTTTCTTCTAAAAGTAAGCTCTTTAATATGTGTGGCAGTACTGGTCTGGTATTAACAAATTCCTTTATGTTTTTCTTGTCTGGGAAGCTCTTTATTTCTCCTCAATTTTAAATGATAGCCTTGCTGGACAAAGTAGTCTTGGTTGTAGGACCTTGCTTTTCATCACCTTGAATATTCTATGCCAAACCCTTCTGGCCTGAAATGTTTCTCTTAAGAAATCAGATGACAGTCTAATTTGAACTGTCTTGTAGGTAACTACCTGCTGTTCTCTTGCAGTTTTTAGGATTCTCTCCCTGTCATTAAGCCTTGTCATTTTAATTATGATGTGTTTTGGCATAGGCCTGTTTGGGTCCATCTTGTTTGGGACTCTCTGTACTTCTTGGATCTTTGTATTTTTTCCTTCACCAGATTAGGAAAGTTTTCAGTCATTATTTCTTCAAATAGGTTCTCAATCCCTTGCTCACTCTCTTCTCCTTCTTGTATTGCCATGATGCAAATGTTATTATGCTTCATGTTGTCCCAAAGATTTCTTAAGCTCTCCTCATCTCTTAAAATTCTTTTTTTTTTCAGTGTTTTTTCTACCTTGTCTTCCAAATCACAGGTTTGAACCTCTACTTTATCTAAACTACTGTTTATTCTTCTAGTGTATTATTTATTTCACGTATTGTATTCTTCATTTCTGACTCCTTTTTTATTTCCATATCTTTTTTTATGCTATTGAATATCCTTATAATCATTCTAAATTCTGTATCTGTTAAATTGCTTGTCTCCATTTCATCTAGTTCTTCTTCTGGAGAATTCTATTATTCTTTCATTTGGGACCTGTTTCTTTGTCTTCTTATTTTGGCTGCTTCTTTGTATTTGTTTCTATCTATTAGGTAGATCTCCATTCATTCTTATACAGGCCTATGCTAGATGCCACCTGTGACTGGCCCTGGCCAATCTGTTTGGAGCTCTCAGCAATCCACAGCTTTTGCCTACCTTTGCTGGGCCAAGTGTATGCTGAAACAACCAGGCTGCACACCAAGGCTAGCTTTTACCAGCACTGGGCCTGGGGGAGGGTCACCTAAACTTAGAACTCCTAGAGACCCAAAGGCTTTCTGATAGACTTTGTCTGTGAAATAGCCTCCTGCTGTACTCTTCTGGCAGCTTGGCTTTAGCTCCACAGGGTGGGGTGAGAGTGATTCCTATGGGCAGAGCTATCACTTTTCCTCAGGCTGATGGCACTTAGAGGGGAGTGTTCTACCTGAGAAAAATGGCTTTTGTACTATCGGGAATGACTGAGCACAGTGATCCTGGCAGCTGATCCTTCAATTATTTCCCTGAGCCACCAACCCCAGACTCTCCTCACATGTCTCTGGTCCACAGTTCCCTTCTTCTTCTGCAGCCCACAGTAAGAGGCTACAAATGAAATTTTGTGTGTTGACCCTTTAAGAGGTTCTCTCCATCTCTAGCCATCTGTCCCTGATGGACAGAAACCTTGCTGCTTTCACAGTTGGATGTCATCTGGGTTCCTTTCTCAGTTCTGGTGCTCTAGGTAGGGGAACTCAGATTGCAGTTTAGACCCCACACTTCTCAGGGGAAACCCTCTGGCTGCTGAATAAACCCTCCAACACTTCAGCTCCTGCCTTTGTGAGCCCAGCCAGCCCTCTTGCACCTCCTTCACACTTTCTAACATTCATGTGGTGGTGAAGTATTTTATTATGTCTGTCCCTGGTAAGGTTTCTCTCCAGCTACTGTTCAGTTAGTTATTCAGGATAACTTTAATTTAGTTGTAATTCCACTTTGGTCCTGAGAAGAGGTTAGTGTAGCTTCCACCTACTCCTCTAGGTCTTGGATCTCCCAAAATTCAATTTCTTATTTTGAATGTTTAATAAAATTAACAGGCATTAAAAATTACCAGCAGGGAGCTTAGGAAATTTGATGCTTTCACAATGCCTCCCTCTGTGCCTTGATACAAATATTTCTCAAGTTCTCAGCTTTTCTGAAACATCATAGTGCCATCCCAATCAAGCACCTCCTCCTCTCCTAATGTAATTATGTAAGCTGCATATCAGTATCAATTTATGACAAAAGTGAAACTCAGCTAAGTATCTTCTTGCTTTGGGGGAGCTGGAAATTTAAAAAGTTGCTTTAGAATTCATGAGATATTTAAGAGAGCCCCACCCTGAGGTGGTAAAAGGAAAGCAATTAGTATGCATTATATCATGTCATCTACTGTTTATTAATATGTGAAAAGTGGACCAACATTTTTGGACATTGATGGATTTTCTAACAAGTTTAAAGCATTGTTCTCACCCTCAAGTAGTGTGTGTAGGCAGTTAATTTTTTCAAATAGTTCTAGCTTTCAAAGAAGCCCAGAATCTATAAACCCAAGTTTAAGGTATAAAGAATCATGTGCTCTTAATGGATGCTACTTAAGTAAATGACACAATGCTACATATTTCCTTCCTTTTTTACCTCAAAAGATGATATAACTGAGATAAAGTCAGTAACAGAAATGGATTAACAAAGGGTAAAGTGTAATTCTCACAGGCATGAGAACTCTAATTGCCAACATTTGGGCTCTTGTAATCTTACCTAGCATCAATATATTTCAAGATGGCAAAAAATTTACAACAGTTACACAGCCTTAACTCACCAACCAGCATTTCAAATGTTATCTTTTTCAAGTGGTATAAATTCAAGAGAAGGGGATGTCTCCATGAAGGAAAATGTAATAATACTATTCCTCAAAGTTGCTCAGTCTCCCCACAGCAATTTCACAACCAGGCCAGGGACACTTTCCTGATGCTTCATCACCCCTGGGATGAAGCCACCAGCAAGCAGGAGCAACACTCTCATATCTACTCTTTCACTAAGCTACATGATCAGTTTGGTTGGGACTGGGTACCCCTCAAAGCATCATGATTAATTAGTTAATCATATTAAGTGCCTACCACACTGACTCACAAACCACAGTGAGCAAATGCCCTCTTCAAGTGTGACAACAGTTTATCACTTTTGCTCTAGGATGCTTAGAAAAACCACCAATGTAATTCAGTTACATCAAACAGCAGTGGGATTTGTGATATTAAAAAAATTGTCATCCTCAGCCATTGAAGATGGCTGTTGAGCTATTTCACTGTTAAACAAATCATTCTTAGAGCAACACATGGTAATTAAATAGCAGGAGAATAAGCCTGTAATATTCCTCTCCAGAGATTTCCTTGATGACTTACTTTCCCTCAGCCATGGTTTCCCACCTGATGAGTTACAAATATAGGACAAAGATAAAGATTGCATCACCTATCCATCTCTGTGTAAAAATCTATTTCCCTGCCTCAACTGCTATTGGCTTTCACAAGCATATCCCTACCTCAACCCCCAGCAGAGTGGCATAGTTAGACCCAGTAAGTCCTAACCCTGAAAGGCCTCCCAGCACTGAAGCAAATGCTCTTATTTTGTTTCACAGGTGGGGGAAGCAACAGGATTGTGATCTCACAGTATTAGCAAATGCATCAGCACCCCATCCTTCCATATTGTCACTAAATAATTCCATCTTAGCTTTGGGTTTAAGGTAACTCCAGTACTATGACTCCCCAAATAAAGTCAACTGACTCTCTCATCTATAGGGTTCTTTGTAACTCCAGTCTTGCTCACTTGGCTTTCCCTCCCTTTCAAGAAATATTTGGAGGTATCTCCTCACAATGACTCAACCTCAACCAAGACCTGAACCCAATAGGCACTCACTAGGTGCCTTGATGTAATAAATTAGCTTTCTACACTCCATAACAGCCTCATCTCTTTCCTGTCCCTCCAGTTTTACTGCCCTACCTCACCCATATGACTCATTTTTGGTTGACAAACACCACTACTCATAGTGGACCACAGCATGGAAGTCACATAAAAGAACAACCAAAATTAATTGTGGTGACAACACATCATTTCATAAAAAAGAAAGCCATTAATTAATCTCAACAGGGGTAAGACAAGATCATACAGAACAATTCTCTTTGGACACTGGGATATGTAGAGTCATTGAATAGGTCCTAATCTGTAAAAGTTAACATTTAACCATATTCATATATTCCTATACTTCAACTAAGGTTTCAGCTTAAATTTTGCTCTATGATACATTTACATGATGGACTACTATGCAGCACGAAGAAAGAAGGAACTCCTACCCTTTGTGAAAATGTGGATAGAACTGGAGAGCATTATGCTAAGTGAAATAAACCAGATGGTGAAAGAAAAATACCATATGATCTCACCTATGAGTGGAACCTAATCAGCAAAACAAATAAGTAAGCAAAATATAACCAGAGATATTGAAATTAAGAACAAACTGACAGTAACCAGAGGGGAGGTGGGAGGAGATAATGGGGGGGGAAGGGAAAGGGTTTTCAGGAACATCTGTAAAGGACACATGGATAAAAACAAAGGGGGGTAGGATCAAGGGTAGGAAGTGGGGATGACTGGGTTGGGGGGAGTGGTGGGGGAAAATTGACAC
>PVIA01019530.1:0-10240 GCA_004024845.1 Tonatia bakeri | reverse complement strand
ATGGGAACTCCTTTGTAGGTTACTGTCTCCTTGTCTCTTGCTGCTTCTAGGATTCTCTCCTTCATTTTTACCTTGGCTAATGTAATTATGATGTGCCTTGGTGTGTTCCTCCTTGGGTCCAACCTCTTTGGGACTCTCTGAGCTTCCTGGACTTCCTGGAAGTCTATTTCCTTTGCCAGATTGGGGAAGTTCTCCTTTAGTATTTGTTCAAATAACTTTTCCACTTGTTGCTCTTCCTCTTCTCCTTCTGGTACCCCTATAATTCGGATGTTGGAACATTTAAAGATGTCCTGGGGGTTCCTAAGCCTCTCCTCATTCTTTTGAATTCTTATTTCTTCATTCTTTTCTGTGTGGTTGTTTCTTCCTTCTGGTCCACTCTATTGTTTTGAGTCCCAGTTTTCTTCCCATCACTATTGGTTCCCTGTGTATTTTTCTTTATTTCACTTATTGTAGCCTTCATTTTTTCATCTAATTTGCAAACAAAATCAACCAATTCTGTGATTATCCTGATTACCAGTGTTTTGAACTATGCATCTAATAGGTTAGCTATCTCTTGGTCGCTGAAAAGGATGGGTTCTGGGGCTCCCATTTGTTCTGTTTGAACCATCTCTCTCTCTCTCTCTCTCTCTCTCTCTCTCTCTCTCTCTCTCTCTCTCTTTTGGTCTGGTCACACCTCTTATGTAGGAGGGGCAGAGCCTTAGGTGTTCACCAGGGTGGGGCAATCCAGTCGCTGGGTTGTGACGCTATATGTGACACTATATGTGGGGATGGGATACGAGAGGGAACAATGGTGCATGCTCCGCTCTCTGCCATTTTCAGTCCCTTCCACCACTCCCCCCAAGCAAACTGGACCTTTCTGGTGCTGATTCTCATGTGGGTGTGCTTGTGTACCCCATGGGTCTTTCCAGTGACCTCTCCTGTGAGGCTGGGAGTCTCTCCGTCTGCCTCAACCCCCACAGCTGTTTTCAGTCAGTGACCCAAGGCTCTGTTTCCCAGCACTGGGATCCTGGGTTGCGAGCAGTGCCTTGCTTTGCAATCGCCACCTTGCTGGGTCTGCTGGTTGCTACTCCTCGGCCGGGATTTGCCAGCCACTGCTTGCACACCCAGGGTCTGCCCACTGCGGTCTTACATGCCCAGTCTCAACGCTCTTTGTGCCAAGAGACCCCTCTCCTCCAGGCTGCCCAACTCCGCCCCTCCTACTGGTCTGGAAGAATGTGTCTATTTTAACTCCTTGGTTGTCCGACTTCCATACAGTTCAATTTTCTGTCAGATCTGGTTGTTTTTCTATTTCTAAATTGTTATTGTCCGTATCTTGGTTGTGCGGGGAGGCACAGTGTGTCTACCTATGCCTCCATCTTGGCCCAGAATGACTGAATCCTGCTTCTTTGAATGGCACTCTGATGCCTGACTTTACTCCTGGGCTTTTCCCTTGAAAATTCTGCAGAGGTTTGAGGTCTAGTACTGCTTAAGCTTGGGTACAAGAGGAGTTTCCATCACCATGAGGGAAGATGCCTCAGTTATGTGATTATCTCTCACCAAGGAACCAAAGGACCTCTGCCTTCGTCTTCTTTACATCCCAGTAAATTGTTCTTTGTATCAGCAGTCTGGGCATAAGTGCTTAATCCAGTTGGCCCATGTGTGGATAAAGGAAGATTGGGGTAGGACATTTCCCTCTCATTTTTGCCTCTGGAAACTCAGGGATACTGGGAAAATATATATATATATATATATACATACACATACACACACACACACATATATATATGGGGAGAGATCTGATTGGTAGCTGGACTTATGTGTATAAGGTAAGAATTTGTAAGAAGCCACATGCTTTTCACTCCTCTAGGGTATAAATGTCATCTTTTAGGCTCCAGAGTAGGTTTTAAGGGGAAAAAGTGATGGCCTCTTGAAGAGTGTCTGATTTGATTCACCTTATTAGGGAGGCTGCACACTGCCCACCTGGTGCCGCTCAGGCCAGGGCAGAGTTGATTGGCAAGGCTGCCGCACCTGCTCACCTGGCGCCTAAAGCATCGAAGAGAGCATGTCATTAAATATTGTCTAACTACACTGGTATGGTTTACACAGCAAATTTGTATCACTATTAGTCACAAGTCTTTGAAGGGTCTTTCTATCATTAAGAAGGAAGCAGCCCTTCTACTGGAAGAATAACAGAAGTGGCCACATCAAGACAGTGAAAACTAGATTTTGATCCTTTTCTTGATATTCCCGTGCGCCCTCCCCATTAGGCAGTGTAGGGAAAAGACAATCTGATATTGTTACAGCTGAAATCAGAGCTGCCTGCCATGCCCCGGCTCACCCTCACAAGCTGCCTGAGTCTGTGTTCATCTCACAGGGTCTGCTCTGCCCTGTCCCCAGCACCATGGGAAGAAAAAGGAAGATCAGTGAGGCCCGACTCCTGTCAGTGCTGACATTGTTCGGTCCCATTCCTCTCTAAAGACCGCCGAGACTCAAAGCACAATGAGCTGTTGAACGATGGGTGAGCGAAGGGGCTTCACAGCTACTATCCTTTCACAGCCTCCCTCCCCTCACCTCCCGCCTCACAAATACTCTCCTGCCTCAGTCACACTGGACTCCCTTCTGCTCCCCTTCCCACCCAAGGCCTTTGCACTTGGTGTTCTCTCGGCCAGGGACTTACATGATTCAACTTTTACATCCCAATAAATTGTTCACTTGTGCCTGAGATCAAATGTCCCTTCCCTGAGCCTACCCTAATCACACAATCTAATTTCCACACCCTGACACTACTCTCCAGTTACTCTATCACATCACTCTGTTTTATCTTCCCTAGAGCACTTGTCTCTACCTGCAATTATCTTGATTATTTACTTGCTTATTTGCTTGTGTTTGCTGTATCTCTAGCATCTAGCAAAGTGCCTGGCACGTGGGAGCTCAACAACTTTTGTGAATAAATGAGTTATCTAAAGAAATGTATTAATCTACTTGCAGGTTAAAACACTTTTCAGAGGCTGTAGCCAGGTATCGCAGTTGGTTAGAGCATCGTTCTGATAAGCCATGGTTGTGGGTTTAATCTCTAGTCAGAGCACATACAAGAAGCAACCATTGAATACATAAATAAATGAAACAACAAATATCTCTCTCTCTCTCTCTCTCTCTCTCTCTCTCCCCCCCCCTTCCACCTGCCCCTCTCTTTCTCTTCCTCCCTCCCTTCCTCTCTCTCTATGAAAAAATCAATAAATAGATTTAAAAATTAAAACCCACTTTTTTCAAACCTCATTGATTCAGAATTCGTGCTATTTCTTACAGGAAGTCAAGTTATCAGTTTGTACTGAATATCTCAATAAACATTTTTCTACAGATTGGCTAGCCTGCTGGATAAGAGAACTTGTTTGAGCCCTGGCTGGTGTGGCTCAGTGGATTGAGTGCCAGTCTGCCAACCAAAGGGTGGCTGGTTTGGTTCCCAGTCAGGGCACATGCCGATGTTGTGGGCCTGGTCCCCAGTGAGGGGTGCACGAGAAGCAACCACATATTGATGTTTCTCTGCCTCTCTTCTCCCTTCCTTCCCCTCTATCTAAAAATAAATAAATAAAATCTTTTTTTTTTTTTTTAAGAGACAACTTGTTTGAAAAAGTTTAACCTATTTACATAGTGAGGTCACATTCTCTAGGGGTTAAATTCCATCATCCAAGAGTAAGGCAAATATCAAACACAGTCAAGATCATTCTTGAAAATCCTTCAAATTTCCCTTAAAATATAGGTACAGGGTCTAGAGGGAAAAAACCCACATATAGTAATACACATGTACTAATTGTAATGTGTACAATCCTGGCAACCTCACCAGTACTCTGCATGTCTTCAAAATTGAACCATCCCTTGGATGTATGTTTTAGTTGTCCTAGTGAAGTTACTAATAGTGCCCCTTTTTATTTTTGAAAGTGTCCCAATTAGGATAATATATCTTGCGGGCATCCTAGCATTATACCAATCATTTTTTTAGAAATCCTCACCCAAAGACATTTTTTTAATTTTATTTGAAGAGAGAGGAAGGAAGAGACAGACAGCAATATCAGTGTGAGAGAGAAACATTGATTTGTTGCCTCTTGTTTGTGTCCTGACCAGGGATCAAACCCCCAACCTAAGTACGTGCCCCAACCAAGGATCACACCCGCAAACTTTGGTGTTTGGGACCTGACTCCAACCAACTGAGCCACCTGGCCAGGGCTAACATTAAACCAATCTTAATTCTTCTTCATCATAAGGCTGCCTATCTTTAGATTAAAGCAGAGTTCAAGGAAAAGTCAAGAGCCTTTACTAAAAATGTGCTGAAGTCAATAACAGATTTAAAAGCCCCTGACTTCCAGCCACTATTGTAATAAAGGTATCAATGAGGTATTAAATGCCAGTTGACTACTAACTGCCACTTAATAGCTGTGTGGGTTTACATAATCTGCTTTATGCCTTGGTTCCTCATCTGTGAAATGGAAATAATAATAATATATCTTACAGAACTTTTGTAAGAATTAAGTGAGTTAAAACATAAACCTGAGAACAGTGCCTCAAAGCTATAACTGCTCAGTGTATGTATCAGCAACAGTTATTTTTAGACTTCACTGAGGCCTTATCATACCCTTGTTAAGTACCTGATAACACACCAAATCCTTTTTTAAAATCTTTATGGCATGTGCATTGGCTAGATTTTATTGCCTTTATATTTACAAGTGAAGTAAAAAACTAAGAAAACCATTCCCCTGTAAATCTACCCACCAGTACTTCTCCAGAATTGCCACAAATCATTGGTTCTCTGGTCTAGCACCAAAGTAGCCAGCTTATATGAAAAGACCATGTAGTCAAAAAGTCATCTTCACTCCCCCTGGTCCACATCAGTGAAGTGCTAATGTGTTTAATCTAACTTTAGTTGACTGACTTATTAATGATTGAATTTAAGGTTAGAGATGTCACCCCAATGAACTCTTTATTGTCTATGGCTGAAGTAGAATTGCTTCGCAAATATTCTCTGTCCCTCTGTATGATGCATCCTGACTACTGAACAGTAGAGGTCTGCTACACAATGAGTTTCTCTCTACCCAATACTTGCCAAAGCCTAAGTTAAGCAGGATATTGGGAGCCTAGGGAAGTAGGTGACTACTGTTTCACCAAGCACCTGGCATTCCTGGGTTGAATCTGGCACATTCGATGATTTCCTTTCACATCCCCGCTCCATTTGGTTTATCTGCATAAGTAGTCCTCTCCATTTTCTAGTTTTCCCTCCATTGGAGCACAACTGGGGCTGGGTTTGAGGCTGAAACTTGGCCCTGAGCCAGTCTCCCCTACCTGACAGCCTCACCTGGGGCTGCTTTTGTCATCTCTCACACTATTTTGAAAGGACCTCCCAAACTGTGTGACTCTGACCCCTGCCAGATTGCTAAGAATGCCCATGGTCTTCCCCTTGGCCTGAATCCCTTGGCTATTGACACCTGCCCTACTGAGAGCAGAGCTGGTTAAACTTCCTTAATCTTAATAACTTAACAATTTTGTTTCTCCATGGAGGTGGCCATATCTTCTGCCTCTGTTAGTTTCTCCAGCTCCTGCTGATACAGACTTGCACTCCCCACTCAATAGAAACACTGATATGTTATGTGGCAAAAGATCAAGAAAATTGATGCCTTCCATCTCGGTAGGTTTGAGATCTCCAAGGTTTTGACAGTTGCTTTCACTGGTTTGGGACCTGGGATGGCTGAGCCTATAGTCTTCAGGTTTTTAGTACTCTAAGCTAGGAATGTAAGGCATAACAACCTGTGAATTACTATTTTTCACATGCAAAAACATCATTGTGTTTTGAGTAGCAATTCACTCTTAATTAGCCAGAGTAATGGAAGGGAGTGATGGCACATTTCTATACAGCATTGTCCTAAATCACATATGCCTTAGAGCACTTTATTTTACCCAGCAGCAGACATACTTTGCTAGTTATGTTGTGCTTGTAATTTTATTAAAATGAGTGTGCTTTCCTTGTGCACTGCACCTTATAATTATATGAGGAGACACCACAAAAGACTGTTTGGTGGCTGGAGCCAGTCAGTCTTGGTTTAGATATTTTGATTGGCTGCTTACCACAGAAAAATCCCATGCATGTGTCGAAGAGTCAGTCATTGTGACTTTAGACATCAGGTGACAAGATCATTTCTGGGACTAGGGTGCAAGTGGGGTATAAGTTAGAGAGAAGCATTGAGCATGTGGGCACATAGGGGGAACAAATGTTGATGGAAGGAGACCTGCCTTGGGGTGCTGAACACACAACACAGTGCACAGATGCCATGCTGCAGAATTGTGCAGCTGAAGCCTGTGTAACTTTGTTACCCAGTGTCACCCCAATGAATCTGATAAAGAAGAAAAAAGTCTATCTCCACTAAGAGAGAATCAGCTCAGCACACAGAAAGAACCAATTTCATTGTTTGGGTCAGACTTTTAGCTCCTGCATAATTGGCAGGTTGCCAATCCAAATGGTTTATGGCCAATATTCACTAGTTAACCCAAGGAAGTGAGTCGATGGCCCCTCTAAATAGTAGCGAGCAAAAGTGGGTTGTAAAGTCAGCTGCCATCTGAATTCAGGTGGAATTTAGAAAAGACTTGTATTAGCTATATCACTGGACCACTGATTAGCATAACAAACACAGAGAGAGAGTAAAGATTAATTGATCCAAAGAAGAGAAAAATCTGTAGCAGCACCATCCAACAGAAATATCACGGGAGCCACGTGTGTAATTTTAAATTCACTAGTAGCTACATTTTGGAATATAAAAACAAACAAAAAATGACATGTGGATAGTTATGGTAACCAAACACTAATAGGAGAACAACCTAGACAGAAAGGAAAAAATTAGAGACTACATTTATTCAATGACAGCATGATGCAATGCTACATGTTTAGGAGCCATGGCTGTGTACCTCATCGTAAAAGTGGTATTATAGTAAAATAGTTCATCAAAACTTTGAGAGAGGGCGGAGAGGGAGGATAAAGAGCAGACAAAGACAGAGAGCGGGAGGACAAAACCTCACACTTACTGAGTGTGCTGTCCGTGCCAAGAACTGTGCTAAGCTATTTACATGCATTAGCTTTTCAGTCCCAGCAACAACCCTCCAAAAAAGGTGCTAGTGTTACTCTCCTTTCACAGATGGGCAGTGCAGAGAGTTTAAGTTACATAACAACCCCAGGCCAGCTGATTTCAATAAGAATATTACTACCCATGATTTACTTTCTACTGCCTTTCACAGTAGGAAAGGCAGTGATGTTAAGCATAACTTTAATAAAACATCCAAGAAAAAAAACCATTTCTTGTAACAATTGAGCCCTTTTAATCTCAGATAAAAGATTATTAAGGTGCTAAGTAGAAAGTAGGGGTAGATAGTAGAAAACATATTTCTTTGTCTATTTTAGTCCAATTTTATTACTTATAGGTCAAAGCATATTATGTTTTTAAAAAGTGTTCCTGCACTGCACTGAGGTGAACTACATCTGAGGAAAAATCATGTGATGGAAAGGGAACAGTCTTTGGGAGACTAGGAAAGAAAAAAAGTGAAGAACAAGCATTAGCTACAGTGTCCAAGAGGAAAAAGCTGAGAAGACTTTGACATGCCAATCACCAGAGAGACATGATCTGCTCTTCAATCATCTGGGCTAGGATTCCCAGGTTGCCATGGGGCACAAATTCAGGGGACACCATTTTCACTTTATTCTATGGGTTCCACAGAGTCTTTAAGGACTAATGCTACCTTCTAAGAACCTTAATGCTGACAAGGGAGTGCCTGGAACTACAAGCAAGAGCATAACGTATAACACGCGTTATTTGTTGAGGTCTAGTCTCTGGAAAGAAATGTCTTCCATTACACAGGAACAAAAAGGACTTGATCAGTCTCTTTCAACCTTGGGTACTGAGCTCCTGATCAACTCTGGCCTCCCTATCAAAAATGAGTTTCCAGACATGCAAACCTGAGGCCCAAACCTAGACTGTAATAATGACCAGTGCCCCTTCCACCTCAGGTAGGAGTCCCTTTCTGAGTGGCAGTGCTCTGTTAACTGTGACATTTATCATTCTCTGCTTTATATTAGGTTATACTAATTGAGTACCACTAGTGGGCACATGCTAAATATCTCAAAAAGTAAACATGGTTATTCCCCAGTAAATGTGTAATCTAAAGGGGCAACTGTCTGAAGATATCAGTGTCGCCACAGAGAGTCAGATGCTAGGAGGCCTATAATGTATAAGTGTCTGCTACCACTTCTCTATGGCTTCTGCTTATTCCCTCAAACTCTAGCTTATTTTTCAGCATGGCTTATCATCTTGAAGAAAAACCCAATGGTCCGCATTCTTTTTCTTTTACTCAACAGAAACCTGTACAGTTCAGTGGAAACATACCTCTAGAAAACAAGTAGAACAAATTCGTATCAACAGGAAATCCCACCCTTCTTGCTGGGCTATAGCACATTTTTCCTCCGAAGTGCCTCGGCTCACACGAAGGGGCTACAGTACACACTGAGAGCTCGGGTTGTATCTGACATCCAGTTGTTTTCATGAACAAGTGTCACTGAAAAAGATAGCATTTACCAAATGGGAGGGATGTAAAAGGCACATCACAGCATGATGTAGAATAATGATGCCTTTTTAGATATTTCATCTCTCAAGCCGGGTTTCCAGAGAAGTACTCCTGGAATTGGGGGAGCCTGCGTTATTATACATTTTCACATAAGGCTGAAATTTCCTATACCGGCGCTATTCATTAGAACTTTTTGCAATGATGTAAATGTTCTTTATCTGCACTTTCTGTTACGGTAGCCAAAGCTACAAGTGGTTACTGAGCACTTGCAATGTGACTAGTCCAACTGAGAAACTAATTTTTTTATTTTATTTTAATTAGTTTAAATTTTAATAGCCATGTGGTTAGTGGTTAACATATGGGACAATGCAGCTATAGAAGAAATAGAGGATTTTTAAAACATTGTCTTTCTGAGTGTCAGAGAACCATTGAAATATTCTCTCCCTGCTTCCATAGCACTCCTCATTGAAAAATAATGTCAGTGTCACTCATGGTGACCAGGACTGGGGGATGACAATAATTGGCCACTTCTTTTGGTCATCCAGTGAGCTGTGGGAGACCAACAGCTGCCAAAGAGCTAAGTATGTTTATTACCCATGGATGCTGCTTCTTAAACAAAAGCCTGACTCACATGAAGCAGATCTCCTGAATATGACATTTACAGATTGGGTTTAGATCCTGTAATACAAAATACTCAGGCAAAATTTTTAGCACACGTCACAGTTTTACTCAACCCGTTAATGAAAGAACAGTGGGAGGACAAGATCGCTCACTGCAGAATCACGTGAATAACTGAAATGTATAGACTGGTAGGAAAGAAATACTTGAATAAGATTGCTAGATTAGATCCAAAGTTGGTTAGTCTCCTCCAGGACAATAAAATTTTAATCTTTGGGGTTAGCTTCTCTCTCTGGCCCAAAAAGGAGGAAGAGACCAGGTGGAAATAAGGAAGGAAGGAAGGGTGGAGCCTCAAACAGTGGAGCAACTGACATCAGATTCATCTTTCTCAACATCCAGAGTCTCTTTCAAATACCTGGATTTCTTTCAAAGTCGCCAACTATGCTCTTCTGTCCTGGCTTTCACCCACCAAAGTACTTGTAAGTCTTTTTTCATAGAATTTTCACAACCATTCCTTTCTTTTTCTTCCCACTGCTACCCAACCACGTAAGTTTCTTATCATTTCATTGTCAAAATCAGTTAAGCAAACAAAAGTTTCCTGTGCTGTTTAAGATTCAGGAAAACATCTCAAATCACTTTCTGTCTCTACTGTGATAAATTCATCATTGAACACCACAAAGACCAGTGGACCAGTGAATACCTTGCTCCTTTAAGAAAGCTTAGTAAGTTTTCGCATTTTTAAAATTAACTAATACATTTAAAAGTTATCTTTAGTTTTCACATTTATGATTGTTCTCTGAAGTATAATTTTCTGCACAACGTTTAAGAAGCATTTGAGCCCTGGCTGGCGTAGCTCAGTGGATTGAGCGTGGGCTGCGAAACAAAGCATCGCAGGTTCGATTCCCAGTCAGGGCACATGCCTGGGTTGTAGGCCACAGCCCCCAGTAACCGCACATTGATGTTTCTCTCTCTCTCTCTCTCTTTCTCCCTCCCATCCCTCTCTAAAAATAAATAAATAAAAACCTTTTTTTTTAAAAAAAAAAGAAGCATT